>KN521671.1:0-16509 GCA_000787155.1 Scartelaos histophorus | reverse complement strand
AGAGCGTTCGCCAATGATCCCACATCAGATCAAGAGCTTACTGTTGTTTAGATGTGCAAAAATCCAGCTTTTTCAGTTCCGATACCGATTTCGATACTAGAGAGACTGATAAAGATACAGAATTATGCATATTTATTTATATTTCCAACCAGGATATCGCCTAAAACAATATTTGGAAGCCGATACCTGATCCAGATGAATATTCTGTATCAGCGCAGTGCCATCATTTGATCTGTTCTTGTGTCCTTTAGCAAGACACTTGACCCACCTTCCTCTGTAAGTGTGTGGATGAGTATTTATCGTATTTGTGGGAGTAAAATCTGCAGACACTTACTTAATTGGGATTAACAGTTAAATGTCAAGTACAATAAGATCACCAAGTTGAAGGTGCCATACTGTGGATTAATGTTGCCATGGAAACAAGCACATGAGCCCAAGTACGAGTCGGGTTAGTGAAGATGCAAGCCAAAATTTCAACATCCAGACAAAAAAATTATAATTTAAGTCAATGTAATGTCCTTAAACAGCATCAAACCCCAGAACCTGACTGTAAATGAGTTATTGAATGGTGGTCAGTGGTGCAGATTGGCAGCCTCTCACCTGCCCGTCTACCCCAGGGCAGCCGTGACTACGAAGTAACTCAGCGCCGAATGAATAATGCAAAGTAAAGCGCTTCGAGTGTCTTGAAAGGTGCTATATATTTCTAGGGCGCCATTATTTTTAGTAGCCCTGTGTCTAACTAGCTATTTTCCCACCCCATAAGGTTCTAATGAGGTATAGACTCCAGCTACCCAATAACTGAGCAAAATGGACTTGAATTATTTAGTATTGTTTGTCCAAGTCGAAAAAGAAAGTAGCAGAGAAAAGAACAAATCAGGAGAACGATTGTACCCGTTTCTGTATTTTTATTTAATTTGATAAAGATTTTTTGTGAATCTCTGATAAATTTGATTGGCGATTCCATATACATATTGTTAAAATGCAGACTTTTGTTTAGTACAGTGAGTTTTTTGGTCTAGTCAGTAATAGAAATGATCAAGTTTAACATTTTTGGATATTTCATGGTAAAGTACAACGTAATCAATAGGAAAATCTGTTTTGTTTTAGTACAGTGAGTTTTTTGGTCTAGTCAGTAATAGAAATGATCAAGTTTAACATTTTTGGATATTTCATGGTAAAGTACAACGTAATCAATAGGAAAATCTGATCATCCAACTGGGAATATGAGATTGTTGCATTACAGAATCTGAAAAACACCAATAATACTTATTGTTATAGGCCTGTATTTGCTTTAAAAATTGTAAATTGAAGGAATGAAGTGGAATATAATGTGATTTCAATAGGAAAACCTGGATTAACTTCAGAATATTGCAAAAATCAATTGAAATTTGGCAAATGAAAACCACTCTGATACATGTGGTGTTATCAGAACCCAGTTTAAAAACATTTACAGTTGCGTTTTACATAATTTTTAGCATTTTACTGGACAATCTCTTACAGAAATATCACATTTAGATCTGTTAATATTTGAGAATATATTACGTCTGCTAACTTTACTTCTGTTTGGCCTCCATTGCAGAATTTTGAACATTCCGATGACGTAGGATTTTAAAGTGCCAATGTACCTGAGTTTTCCATATACAGACACAAGTGTCCTAGCACCATACATTTCCAGCATATGTATTTGAACAGTCTTTGATGTAAAATTCCCTGTTAGCCATTTTGCTTTTTAGCCTGCAGTGGAGTTTTAGTGCACTGCTCTGAGTCACATCTTTCTCCGGAAAACCCTTTGATGGGAAAGATACTTGGACCGGTCTCATCTTTTAATCAAAACTACACTTCACTGACGCCTACAGCTCTTTGGCCCCGCATTCCGAAGCCGCATTAATCAAACGAATTTCAGGCCGGGTGGCTTTGGAGTCAGCGGGCGTCCATATGGCGGGGAGGACTTTTCTGACCCGCGTTAGCATACCACGTGAATAGGCACATTTGGTGTGGCCGTTAGCGTGGCGTGTCCCCGGTTGTGCGCTAGCCTCTCTCGGGACGTCCCTAATGCGCTTAATGAAGACGAATCATCCAATCAAATCCATCGATCGTGGAGTCACTGTACACAGAAGACTCCAAGAGCGAAGACGAGGTGTTAAGTCAGCACAATGTAACACAACTTTTAGTATTAACTTCTAAACCGTCTTCTCTTTTTTAGAGATTGGTAGATATATTTCAGATTCTAAGGTGGTGATTGAGGGATTATTCAGAAAATGTGGTAAAAGATGACCTTTATTTGTCCCACAATGGGGAAAGATTGAGCTTATTCAAAGGGAAATTCAAGTTCACAGTACGCAGCAACGTACTGTGCTTCACTGTCGCCTTTGTGTTTCAGTCAAAGGTGTCAGTGCAGTTTAACAGGAGGACTGGTCAGGGCAGTTTGAGGAGAGGAAGTGCCAAAAGTGTCAGTCCTCTGCGTCTCCACTGGGCTCCAGGTGAACTCTGTGGACAGGAAAGCCTCTTCTAAGTCTCACTCTCATTCTGCTTCTGTGTTCACTGTTTCAGTTGTCAAAGTATTTCTTCTGAAAGGTAGTCTTCCAAATTTGCTGCCATATTTGTTAACGTCTCAGCAGTCTATATCTAGCTCCTTAGCTGGTATAAAAACCATTTGAATTTTCATGACTCAAAATAAATGTAATATAAAGCAAAAATATTTAGCTAAATATAATATTTTAATTTCTAATGTTTTGCTGAATTTAATTTAACTTGCATTTGGGTAAAAAAATCGAAACAGCAGATATAACCTATAGTTAAATAGAAAAAATAATGAAACCTTGTTAAAACTCTCACCGCAACTGGACAAAAGTTATTTGGTTGAATACGTTTCGCAGCTCATCCAAGCTGCTTCTTCAGTTCTGGTGAAGTTAAATAGAAAAAAAAAATAATGAAACCTTTTTTAAAACTCTCACCATCTAAGCCTTGTAACCCACATATTTTTGCATATTTGAGTAGATCATCCCTAATTTGCTTATTACACTTTGTGATATACACGACATAATACATTTCCCATAATAGCCGTGCAGTGTCTGTTTTCACCTGCGTTCCCTTCATTCAGATTCACACACTGTCTCCGTAGATTATCTCTCTGGTCTGAGTTGTGTCTAATAGTCGAGAGGAATAAAGCGGCTGTGTTTGATCAAAGACTTCTCCCACCACAGAGAGGCCAGCGAGAAGTCTCAGGTTCACCCCGACGCTACGTGTGAACAGGCTGCTCAGCACTTTTACACCAGACAAGAGTCTCCCGATGATGTAACGCTAGTGTACATTGAGTTTTATGAGCTTTTTACTTAAAGATGCACACTGTAACTTTTTGGTGGAGAATCCATAAAGTGCTTTTCTCCATGGGCATGTTACTGCTTTGTCTGGAATGTTCTTTTTACTTAAAGATGCACGCTGTAACTTTTTGGTGGAGAATCCATCAAGTGCTTTTCTCCATGGACATGTTACTGCTTTGTCTGGAATGTTTCACAGTTTGGTATTAAACCTTTCTATCGTCATGGAGACCAAACCAGGGCAAGTTACAGGTCGGATCTGTGGAGTGGCAACCCTGCTCACTGTTTTTCTGGGTATTTTTGGACTATAAAACCACCTGTAATTGAATAAATATACAGTAGAGCAGTTTAATGTCATGCTGTGGAACATTCCAGGCAGACCAATGACATATCCATAGAAATAAAGTTACATAGTGCACTTTAAAGATGCATTAGGTAAGTTTTCTGGTGGAAGGTTAGCACAGGTTAGCTTGTCTCCATGGAGATGTTGTTGCTATGCCTGGAACAATACATAGCATCCATCTTATTACAGACTTTTTCTTTTATTCCGTATCTACTATGAGTGGGGTTGCCTCTCCATAGATCTGACCTGTAAGTTAGCCTGTTAGGAACACTCCAGGCAATGCTATAACAAATAATTGAAGAAAAGGAGTTGGCAAAAGTTGCGTAGTGCACCTTTTTAAATAGTTTTTTTTTCCTTTTTGTTGAAAATCAAACTCCTTAACAACACCATAGACACTTATATTGATCACAGGCTCTTGAAAATGTAATGTTTAAATAATTTTTATGTTTTATCTTAAGTTTTCAGACAATCTTAAATTTTTTTAAGTGTTTGCTAATGTGTGCATTGTGTCTCCATGGTAACTTCATCATCATTCCACCTTAAAGATGCATGGAGAACACCGCAACAAGGTTTGATTTTGTGATGATGAAGATTAAAAAAGTCGAGTTTTGCTGCTGTATTTCTGCCAGTTTGCAGAAAAGTGAATCTCTAAGCACATCTACACAACTGAAGGATAATAGGTCGTCATTGCGAGATAGGACCAGTCTTGTACAGTCTGAAAAGTACACATAAATGGTATTTTTATGCATTGATACGCCTTTTTCATACATTATGTCAACAACTTAAAGCGTGTTTACTTGTTTTTATACTCACTAGCACACACCCGTGATATTTCGCCTCACCGTGCCCAGAGACACAAATGCTTTTAAAGGCCTCCTCTCTTCAAAAAATCCAATTCCATTTCACACCACAGTAAAAAGAAGAAAGATTGATTTCTCTCCACCAGCAGTAGCCCGTCTTTGTTAGCCCTCGTCCCGTCTGTCATGGTGCAGGATGTGTTCAGAACTGCCACCGAATTAGATATTTTGTTTGGTAATAACATATCTCTCCTTTTCACACAAGCAATCAAACGCAGGGTCCCCGAAAAAGTGGCTTCGAACGGCCGCTCCGGCTTTTGCGCGCCGCCTCTGCACAATATCGGCCTGTTTGTGGATGAAAATGCAGATTCTGTTGGTGTCTATGATGGTGTTCTGGTTGCTACATAAAGATAACAAAAGGTGTGAATGAAAAAACTGGAGTGACCTCGAATCGGAACAAGCCATTCCACACACTCTTTGCAGGTAATTGTGTAGCGCGTACAAGCAAATGACCTTTTCTTACAACTTCTTCATGTATAAAAAAGTGGCTGACAGACAGACAAAACACCATGAAAACACTTTTAGGTGAGACTGTTTGATGCTACTGTGTCGTTTTTACCCACTATAATTCGGTTTTAATCAAATAAAGTCATCAGAAAAGTGAATTAATATAAACTGCCCTTATCAAATCCATGAATAAAATAATACATAAATACATAAACTGCAGTGTGGCGCTTTGAAAGGCTTGCCAAGGCATTATTATTACTTCTTTCCAAAGCCAAACACTGAATTCCATGATGCTATGTTTCCCTGCTCTAAATGCACACATTGGCTTCATGGTTATAATTCTTCACATACCTATTTTGTTTCGCATTTCACAGTTTTAGTACAATTGCCGCATAATTGGCAGTCTCGTCGGCTATTAGTTGCCAATTGCTACTATAATTGTGTTTGTAATGCATGGTTCAAGTGGAAATGTGTACTAGAATGTCTTTATTAATTAAAAAATGCCCCATCTTGCTAAAAGACCTGATTTTAATTGATTCTTGTCAGGATAAATGCTTTTTATATTATACATTGTAAGGTAAAAGCTTCTAAAAAAGAATTCGAAACTGCAAAATATAATCTGCTCAGTTTACGTTCCATTTTCCTCGGTAATAACTGGCTTTTCAGTTCTGATACCGATTTTAACGCTATGACTTTAAGTATCTGCTGACACCCAATGTGAATTTAATTTAAAGTAAAACAAAATAAGACAAAACTGCTATTATTTATTTCTCAGGAAACTACAGACTAACTTTGTAGAATTAAAAGTCGACAATGACCAGCCTTGTGACATGTATGTGTCCTACCAAGATATCAGATAAATTGATATATGAGGGCTTTAGTAATAACTAATATGGAAGCTTCAGGCCACCTTTTTCACTAATCAGGCATCTTGTTAGGCTCAAAGAATCATGGGAAAACAACTGCCTGACTCATGCTTTTACCAGACACTTGATTCTCTGTCATGGTGCATTGTCAAGAGAGACAAAAAAGCCGTTATTAGGCAGAGATTTCACTGCCATAAAGACGCATCTTTTGACTCCATCCCAGTCATTTGTTTCCGTATCATGCTGCAATATCACAATGGTGAAAAGACTAAACGAGCCAGGCTAACTAATTAAACATCTTCCCGAATCATAATTTGAAATCAGGTTCAGGTACTTTAATCTCATTTTAACCTGGCCACTGGCAGACCTTGCAGGCGCTCAGTCATTACACAGTAAGTTATCCTCATTGGTTCATCCACAAAGACAACGTTCTGGGCATTTGGTGCTTGGCAGGTGCTTAATCCACTCAGCGCGGGTACACAAATGAGATGAAATTAGTGCGTAATCATTCCCAGGGGAGAAGGGAGCGCTTGATTTGGGCGCCTCCACATCATTGACCCCTGAGCGCGCCCGTGTGTCCCCGTCCTGTCAGTCACGTCTCCGCCCAGATGGTGCCCCCGCCGAGGATTTTTCACACCTCGCCAACACGCCTCAAACAAGTGAATCCGCGTAAGGAGTCATGTCTCCACAGCCCGTCGCCTCTGGATCTTTTAATAAAACAACATGAAAAAGATGAGATTATGTGCTAAGAGAGCATGTAATTATCTGCAGAGATTTCAAAATCAAACACGCATTTTCGTAGAATAGAAAAAAGAGCTTAACAAACAAGTGTTTTGAGATATGAAATTTGACAGATTTTCACTTAAAATCATTTTGAGTACGTGTGTGTATACTTGACCTCAGCCTGTTGTTAATCAGTTTTATTCTTTGCATATGAGTCATTAAAAGTTCAACATTCAACACTGTTAATTGTTTTTGTACCATTTGAATTTTTTATTTTTTTACTATAAAAGCCACAATTACTAATGCGAGACTTCTGTAAAATTCAAAAGAGTCGAGAGGGTAGGTTAGCAACTTTTCTGACCTGAAAACATTAAAGGCTTATTATTTTTATTATTATTATTACAATATGGTATTAACTGTATCTATTTCAAGTGAGACAAGCACATAGTCAAGTATGTTTTGTATGAATAGAAAAGCATGTACTTTAATAAATACAAGATAGACTTAATGCCATGCTACGTAACATTTCAGGTAAAGCAATACAATTTTCATGAAGACGAGGAGGTGGTGGACCCTCTAAGATAAAACTTGCATAATTTGAGCTGTATTACCCTCTATTGATTTTGGTTTACGATGCTTTTAGGTAAGAACAAAAGACCCAAAAACCTGAGGACCTAAGTTGTTATAGGACTACAGAGGCCAATATGTTATATCTTATATCTATAACTTCATGTTTAGTTCAAGATTAGCTTGGACATTTTATTTTACCTTATTGATGGTAGTAAAATGACTCTGTTGCCATGGTTTCATTCACGGTTAGTCAAATTTCAGTGACTAAACAATTGCACGGATCAGCTTAGCAGCAGCACTTTAGCGTTAGCATCACAAGCTCATGAGCCTGCCATAGCATAAGTGATCCTTCTCACAGCGTTTCAATTGTGCGTTTATTGACCTTGACCTTTTGAAATGTTAATGCATGTTTTGGCACGGCTAATTAGGCCGACAGCATCCAAGCATCTCCACAATGGCCACGCTGGAGAGTGACATTTTGATGGAACTACAAAGTGATACGTGCATTTGAAAAGGAGCTGTGGTGGAGGAGTGAGGGGGGTGGGACAGAGGCAGGTAAATACACTGTTCCACTGGACTCATTACTGATGCTCCGTCATTTGGCCATGTGTAAAACTGGAAGTTAAACTAAAATCTATTATGCAAAATCTGCTTTTCAGAGCTTTTAACCATGTTATAGTTTCCTTCTCATTTACCTCTCAGTGTTGTATTTGGAGTGATTTGTGGATGCTTGAGCGATCTTTAATTGCTTATGGCCAAGATGCCATTTTGTAGACCCATTACTTAGTCTGTGATATGTCTGATAGAATTTAACAGCTTCATACGAGCAGTTCTTTGACATTTATGCTAAGCTGTTTTTAGATCAGTATTGGGATTTAAAATGTCCAAATTCTAACGTAATGATCCAGGCCATAGATTATAACTGTAACAGACAGAAGCACAATAGGGCTTCTTTAAAATGTGTCTAAAATTGTATTTTTGGCAATAAATGGAATATGTAAACTTTTGTTCACTCAGTCACAAAACAATAATTAAATGTTTTAAAAATGGGGAGAAAAATGGACAAAACCATAGGGATACACAGACAAATATGAAACATCAGAATAATTAAACTGTCACATTGATTTTTCTTACCCAACTTTAAAAAAAAATCTTTAAAACTCATTTAACTTCTCTATAAAATGCCTGAGATATATTACTTGTGGGAGCTGATGGACTATGACAGTCCAGCCTCCTTATAGAGGTGTCTGGGTGGTCTTCCTGCAGAGTGAAGCCAGCCACTGTTTGTTTATGAGAGATTGATTCAGAAAGCAGCGAGTGAGCCATGAATTATTGAAGAGGCCAGTTATTAGAAGACTGCAATAGAATCATCAATATAAATATAAGTTTAGGGGCGTCTGTGTTTGCCTGGGAAACACGCGGCTGTCTCATTGAAGGTATTGGCAAACTCTGGGAGCCTGAGTAAAGAAAGTTAGCAGTGGTTGTATTAATATTATAGCGAGCACTTTTGAGCATCATGAATGAGTTTGGGTTGGATTTCTTGGTTAAATCCTGATGCAATTTCTATGTGGAGTCCATGGTTTCTTGGGCTTCCAGCAACCACTCGAGACCTGTATTTATAAACCGTAGTCGTAGTATTAGTTGTATTAGTAGTACTAGTAGAGCATTTTGAGTTTTTTGAGCATTTTCAACATCTTTATATTCACATTGATGTATTATCTTTCATATCTTTTAATTTCTGTTTTGGTTTTCACGTCCATTTTCCAATCAGTCCAAAGTCAGAGTGAGTGCTTTACTTTGGGTTGCCAGATTGTATGACTAAAACCATCTTGTTTCTCAGTTTATCACGGCACATGAAAAGTTGAGATGTGTTGTAGTAGTTATTGTAGCAGTTACTTGTATTGAAAAATTAACACTTTTATTTATAAAAGTATAAATTTATTATTTATAAAGGCTTTCTTGCGAGCATTTTCCCATTTTTTTTAACTTTTTACCCAACCTAAGCTCCCTCCAATGAGTGAATGTTTAGATCTTGTCATCTTTTGTCCAGTCTTGCGCTCAACAGTTGAAATCAAATATTTAAAGGAATGAATTATGTCTTCTGTCCTTCATACGTCTAAACCATGACGCTAATTTGGCTATTTGTAGTAATTAAAAAAGTGCAGTACTCCGAATACTCCATGAACAGATGTTTTATGGAAGTGAACTCTGCTCTGGAGGAGTGTTCCTGCCGACATAGTGCACATCCATAATCACACAGTTGGCAGGCGCGACTGGTAATTTACTTACACAAAGCTCCCTCATTAGCATACAAAGATGTCTCTCTTGCATAGCCGCCCATAATGAAATTAGCATGTAGCGCTACGTCCCTTGGAGAAGCCTTCTTGCTAGCCGTTTAAAGCGTTCCGGTTGTGTGATATGTGCGTCGCGAAAACGTGCACTGAATCGGCAATGTGCAGTAGCAGTATATAAAAAGTAAAAACTATGACTTTCTCAAACATTTTTAGAATTTATTTCATTCTTTATTATTTTATTTTATTGTGTACGTGTCATTGTTTTTGTTTTCATGTAGCGCTAGGTCTCTTGGAGAAGCTTTTTATTAGACGTTTAAAGCATTACGGTTATGTGGTACGTGCAACCTGAAAACTTATACCAAACTGGCAATTTTCAGTAGATTTAAAAGTTGTAGTAGCGGTAGTTGTAGTAGTAGCAATAGTAGTAATGGTGGTAATAGTTGTAGTAGGTGTGGTGGTGGTAGTGGTAGTAGTAGTAGTAGTAGTAGTAATAGTAATAGTAATAATAGTAGTAGAAGCAATAGTAGTAGCAATAGTAGTAGTAGCAGTAGCAATAGTAGTAGTGATGGTAGTAGGTGTGGTAGTAGTAGTAGTAGCAATAGTAGTAGTAGCACTAGTAGTAGTCATTGTGGTAGTAGTAGTAGTAGTAGTAGTAGTAATAGTAGTAGTAGTAGTAGTAGTAGTAGTAGTAGTAGTAGTAGTAATAGTAGTAGTAGTAATAGTAGTAGTGGTGGTAGTAGTAGATAATAACAGTAGTTGTATATAAGAAGTAAAAACTGTATTTAATTTTGACATTTTGATAAGAGATTTCGTACTTCGTTATATTGATAAGTTAACTGACATTTAATTCATTATATTTTTAATATTATTTCACTTTGTCTTTTTTTTTTTGGTTATCATGTAGGTCAACAGGAGACGCCTTCTTGCTAGCTGTTTAAAGCAGCTGAGTGCAATTTGAAAACATGCACCGAATCAGCAACGTGCAGTAGTAACAGTAATAGTAGTATTTCAGTATTATTTATTTATATACATGCCTTTGTTTTGGTTTCCACGTAGCGCTCGGTCCCTCTGAGAAGTCTCCTTGTTAGCCGTTTAAAGCGTTCCAGTTGTGTGCTAGGTATGTCGCGAAAACGTGCACCGAATAGCACATGTACAGATCAAATCCAGATTGAAAATGTTTGATTTCTTTTGCCCGATCCGTCCGTCCTTGTTCCGCTACGAGCACATTTCCAAACTCAATCTTAAGCTAGTTAGAACTGCCAAACTTTTCCTCCACTTTGCATTAATAGTGTATAGCGCTGCTTGGTCTCGGCTGCCCTCGGGGTTAGCGAGTCGCACTTAGCTGACTTCTTTCTTTTTTTCAAGCCTCTCGCCAAGGACGCCAGCTCCTACCATTAAAAGAAAGCGCCATCACTTCTCCCACATTTGATTGGGAAAAGGCCGCGGCTTGCCCTTGGCTGAAGTTAACATTATCTTGAAATGTAAACCGCATCTCCAAAAGTGTCTGGGGATTCTTAATAGAGGCGTGTTTGTGCCGGAGACGAGCGCTATGCTAATTGAAATGAAGATAAGACGGCGAATTTGGAACTTGCTTAGCCTCACGCAAGAAACACTCCAAATGTTGCCAAAACTGTTATTCCTGGGAGTGAAATGTCAGTTACAGTGCTACGCTTAATTATGATTTCAGATTTTGTGGAGGAGTGCCGCATATTCAGATCATATTAAACAAATTAAGACTTTTATATAGACAATAACTAGCTTGCATTGACAACACATAATTAAACGTTCCCTCAGTGGTAAATGGTCCATCTTTAAAGCACTTTACATCAAGGAACCATTAAATTATTAAACATTATGGCACCTACTGATATTTTTTTCATAAACACTGAAACGTTTCCTCAGTTGCGTTTAGCTTGTCTTGTCTATTCTTCAGCTAATGTTATGATACACGCGTCATTATGGTAACGTTCTAGCAATGACCATAAAAATGCGACAGTTTTTGGGGACCCATATATGTATTTTTTGTGTTACCACAGCGCCGCGCACTTGATTTAATTCTGATTATCCATAATTGCTACTAACCGAACTTGGCCATTACTCGGCTAATAGACTTAATTCATTAGCTCCCCACATGCGCTACATGTAGCAACAACCATAAGTCTCGGCAGTGGGAGAATCCACGGGCGTAGAAAACGCGAACTGACACTTTTGACAGCTCAAACAAGCCGCAATCAGCATGACACTTCATCATATTTAGATCCCTGGCTAGCTCCCCCCTGCGCTTAAGCTAGCGCCGCTCTTTCTCCATTACAATTACCCAACCCGATCGATATCTCTCTCGCCGTTTCTAAACACTCCAATTGCCTTTGTCTTAGGTTCCCCGCCGACAACAAAGATGTCCTCAAAAGTTAGCTTCTTTTCAACCTTCCCATGCGCCAAGGGAGGTAAGCAAACCCAACCAGATGGCTAAAAGATAATGCGTTCCGGGCCCATTAGCGCGGTAAAAAAATAGGCCCCAATGTTGTTCTCCGTTTGACCTCGAAGCAAGTCCCTCTTACCTCCGCGGTGTTTCCAATGTGATTAGCGATGCCTGCCAACCACCAACCTACAGTTATCTTAGGGATTTCATGGTCAGACCGTGTTTAACGCTAGCTCCAAAATGGTTCTTGGAAAAAACACAAATGGACTTTAAGGGATACAATAGCACAGAGCCACAAATAGCTTAAACTGGTCCATAATGATTGGGTTAGAGAAGCTATTGTCTAAAGTTGGATTGGTCATTTGTAAAGAAGAGAAAGGCGGGCTTGCATTTATATTGGCTCATTTAATTTACACTCGAAAACACACTCACTCTCTTTCATTGTATAGACTTCTTCTGGGTTTCTCTAGGTCGACTTATGAAACTGCAGTTAAAAAGAAATGTATTTCAAGGTATTGCAGAAGTGAAATGAGAAAATGGATGCAGGAATGGTGTAAAATGTAAAAAAAAATAAAAAAAATTACTCAAATACTGATACTGAAAGTAATTGTAATGCACATGTATATTTTTAACATTTTTTAGATATTTCATATTTTTACTTGGGTACATCTTTTTGTTTTGGTTTTCAGGTTCATTATTCAGTCAGAAGGCAGGATGATTATGATTGTCAGTTTCTATGGCTAAAACCAACTTGGGTTTATCAGTATGTGGTAGTGGATAACCATAACGCCTATGGTCAAAATTAAGACAAAACATTTTAAATCAGTAAAATTACATGATACACAGTATTAAACAATCTGGGTTTCAGAGTGATTAAAAAAGGTGGACATTTACCATAGCAATTGACCATTTAAAACATGTTTTGAATGATATAACGTTCTCAAGATGTCACCTAATAACAGGAAATCCAGAAATAATTTAAGATTTCTCCTTCTTTTTACTAGGGATTTCCCAATATACATTTTTCCATGGCCAATGCTGATACCTGTAGGCCAGTATGTGTGATATGTATTTTATATTTGGTACCAAATCATCTAATTTGAATTTAATAGAAACTTACCCATGACTTTTTTTACTACACACTTATTCAATCACAGGTGGTTTTATTGCTCAAAAATTCTCCAAAAAACATGCATTTTGACTGTGAGCGGCGTCGCCTCTCCACAGATCTGACCTATAACTTGGTCTGGTTTGGTCTCCATGAAGTTAGAAAGTTTAACGCCATACTGTGAAACATTCTAGACAAAGCAATAACAATATCTCCATGGGAAAAAACTTTTGATGGACCCTCCACCAGAAAAGTTACACCTTTAAGGCCCATTGCCAATAAGCTAAAAAGTGCTAATATGAGCCTGGCGTATCGGCCAAACAATCTATCAGCCTGTCCCTACTTTTTACCCACAATCGCCTCAGCAAACTATACACCGAAACTGCATTTGTCAATAAAATTCTTTCCTCAAGTATAAATTCGCTAGAAAATTGAAAGATTACAGCTACAACACAAATCCTCTATTATTACCCTTTAGCACCTGTTACCTGAGCAGCAGAAACAGCCCATTGGTTAACAGGGTCAATTTTCCTGTCACTACTCCGGTCCCTGCTCCTTGTTGTCATTCCGAGCGCTCGGAGCTCCATCACCCAGCCGCCTGACAGCTACGAGATGAACGCCAATCATCGAGGTACAAGTAACACGCATGATTGGACGGAATAGGTGGTTGTTGGGTCAAGACAAAATGGCCCCCGATACACATGTCAAGGTGCGCTCCGTTTGATGTATGAGAGAGAAACTGATAAGGCAAATGATAGCTACACCGGGAATCACAGGCTCCCTTATGATTCCATATTCCATTTACAAGTTATTCCCGTGTCTGGAATGTTTCACAGTGTGGTATTAAACCTTTCTATCTCCATGGAGACCAAACCGGACGAAGATACAGGTCAGATCTGTGGAGAAACAATCAGAATACCTGTTTTTCTAAGTATTTTTAGCGATAAAACCAGCTGTAATTGAGAAAATGTAAGGTAGAGCTGTCATATTGTGGAGCATTCCAGGCAGAGCAGTGACATATTCATAGAAACAAGCTGGCGATGGACCCCTAACCAAAAAGTTACACAGTGCACCTTTAAAACACCACTTCTGCAAAGTCAATATAAAATAACTCTATTTTTAACTAATCAAAACTGTGATTATGCGAAGTAAATTCCATAAACTAAATTGATTTTGAGATTTAGTTTATGGAATTTACTTCGCATAATCTAAATTGATTTTGTGAAGTAAATTCCATAAACTAAATTGATTTTGAGATTTAGTTTATGGAATTTACTAAATATAAAATATTTAGAATAAAATAACTATATAAAACAATATAAAATAACTCTATTTTTAACTAATCAAAACTGTGATTATGCGAAGTAAATTCCATAAACTAAATTGATTTTGAGATTTTATTGCTTGTTTTTAAAGCTTTGAATGGACTGACCCACAATACGTCTGGGACCTCCTCAAAATTTACATTACGAGGGTCACTTCCAGCTCTTGGTCCCCTAAAACGAGACTCAAACCCCCAACCCCTGTGCCCGAACAGCCCCCACAGTCGAATGTTTTAAATCTCAGCTCAAGACCCACTTTTATCGTCTGGCTTTTAACACTGCCTTATATTATTTTTAATGTATTTATTTTATTGGTTTCACTAATTTATTGCTATTCCATGGTTTTCATCTTATTTTATTTGACTGGGTTTATTATTTTAAGACTAGTATGATTAAATCTGAGTGTTTATTTTATCATTTTATTACTGTTGTCATTACTACGTATTTGTGCAGCACTTTGGAAACTGTTTGGGAAATGTGCTCCATAAATAAAGCGGATTGGAATGGAAAAACAAGCTTCCTTCCAGTAAAGAAGCAACAAAATTGTAGCGTGTCCACAAAGAAATGCTTAAAGATATGAAAAAAAAAAATACTCTTGGCGATATATATTGATACAACAGCCCACGATAATATCAGCAAATTTAATATCATGACTTTTATAGATATTTCGATGCAGATTATGCTCCGTAAATGGCCGAAGTGCGAGCAAGTTTGTAACCTGGACTGTGCATACTGTGGTCAGCCTTGAAAAGATGTAAATGTTTTGCTATAGTAACCGTTGCCATAGCGACGGGGCAGAGATGCAAGAGGTGTTAAAACGCTCGCTGTTTTTATACCAGTCCGACGTAGGCAAAAATGTAATTGCGATTTTTTAATAGCCTCGGACACGGGCGCTGGCGATTCTGAAAGGCGACGGACCGTTTGACAGGAGACGTCAAGGGGGGAAGGTCTTGTGATTGGCAGTTTTGATTGACACGTGTAACGGCCAATCGCGCGAGAGGAGCTGTCGGCGTCGCTCACAAAATACCTCAGTGTAAAATTCATGAAAGAGTTTTTAATATTTTAACAACTTCCTGGGATACGCAGAGCCAAATGCCATTCAGCGTGATTTCTGCTTGGTTAAAATAGTCTTTCCTTGGCTGTTTTTCCTCATGGGGCTGATCCAATAGCCTTGCTGTATTCTCTGAGGTGAGTGAAGCTAACAGGAAGCACTGCTCTTTCTGAAGGTCTGTTACTCTAGACATCTGATCATAAAAAAATGACATAGCTGAAATGATTTGTGCTGTGAGACAAGTCCCGCAGCTTTTACGATTTTTACTTTAATTGAGATTTTAATTTGCGCCTGTGCTTCTTTTTAATTAATTTGACTTTTCAGCAAGGATAACGTTGTTTCCTCGTCGCAAACATGCCCGATAATCCAGGATTACTCAAACATGTGTGAATTAAACTCCCGAGTATGTGTCTGATGAAGTTCGCAGGAATCCGTATCACTAAACGCAGGATGTGTCGAATTTTCGCCAACTGAAGTTGCGCTAATGAAGTAGTTTAGAAGTCGTCACTTGCGTCAGCTCAGCCCGCCCTTCTTCCTCTATCCTTCGTAACGTCATCTGCGTTTTTCTCCGAGCATCTGGAACTCAACACAACAAGGACATCGCAGGCGTATCGGCAATCATTACCCCGCCCGCCCCCCTTTATTTTACAAGTTTGCTAATTACCAGTAGTCCGGGGCCCGATTTGGCGTGTCCCCCCTCCTCCTCATCTCTCCCTCTTTTTCTTTCTGTCTTTTTCTCTCTCTCCATCGATCCAAACTCCACCAAAGAAAACTTTCGCTTCCCCCTTCCTCTCAACGGGCTGACGATTCCCAGTTGCGCGTCGCGTTTGTGCGCGCGCTAACGAAGATGCTAATTTGTTCTCGACTAGCGAAGTAAAAATCATTAAGGAGGGGAGGGGGAGGAAGGAGGGGGCAGGTGTGGGAGGGGTGCACTGTACGAAAACACAGGCTCTACTGAGGATAGATTTTAGCAACAGATTTGGCAACCGATGACAGGATGTTAGCATTGCAGCAACCGAAAATGAATGGATATCAACATCTCACTTCTGATGTCGAGGTTGGTTCTGGTTTTGTCCCACATTTGTCCTGGTTTTGTCCCGGTTTTGTCCCAGTTTTGTCCTCGTTTTGTCCCGGTTTTGTCCTGGATTTGTGCTGGTTTTGTCCCGGTTTTGTCCCACATTTGTCCTGGTTT
>KN521667.1:0-14318 GCA_000787155.1 Scartelaos histophorus | reverse complement strand
GGGACAGGAAAGAGAGGAAAAAGAGAGAGTGTGTGAAAGAGAGGAAGAAGAGGAGAAAGAGAGGAAGAGTGAAAGAGAGGAAGAGGAGGAGGAGAGAAGGGAGAGAATAGTTCACATCTGATTCAGCCCTGGTTTAAAGAAACACTGTCACTACTGCCTGTTTGTCTCCATGGCGATGTCATTTTTTGCCTGGAATATTCCACAGTATGGCTTTAATTGATTTAATGATTGATTTTTCTTTCCCTTTTTCCAAGGAGCTTTAAATGTCTTGAAAAAATCCATTCTTATTGTGATCGGGTGTGCCTCCCCATAGATCTGACCTGTAATGTGGCCTAGTGGTCTAGTCCAGGTTTAGTCCTTATTAAGTCCTGGCCTAGTCCTGTTTTAGTCCTGGTTAAGTCCTGGTTTACAACCCCAGTTCCAATGAAGTTAGGACGCTGTGTAAAGCATAAAAAATACAGAATACAATGATTTGCAAATCCTTTTCAACCTATATTGAACTGAATAAACTACAAAGACATGATATTTAATGTTGAAACTGATAAACTTCATTGTGTTTATGCAAATATTCAGTCATTTTCACTTTGATGCCTGGTCCTAGCCTAGTCCTGTTTTAGTCCTGGTTAAGTCCTGGTTTACAACCCCAGTTCCAATGAAGTTAGGACGCTGTGTAAAGCATAAAAAAATACAGAATACAATGATTTGCAAATCCTTTTCAAGCTATATTGAACTGAATAAACTACAAAGACATGATATTTAATGTTCAAACTGATAAACTTCATTGTGCAAATATTCAGTCATTTTCACTTTGATGCCTACAAAACTTTCAATAAAGCTGGTACAGGGGCAACAAAAGACTGGGAAAGTTGAGGGAATCTTCAAATCCACCTGTTTGGAACATTCCACAGTGAACAGGTGAACAGGAAACAGGTGAGTGTCATGACTGAGTATAATCCCTGAAGGGCTCAGCCATCCACAAGCAAGAATGGGACAAGGTTTGTGAACAACTGTCTAAGAACAACATTTCTCAAATTCCTTGTACAATTGCAAGGAATTTAGGGATTTCATCATCTACGGTCCATAATATCATCAAAGGATTCAGAGAATCTGGAGAACAGTCTGCACATAAGTGACAAGGCCGAAAACCAACATTGAATATCCGTGACCTTTGACCCCTCAGGTGTTACTGTATTAAAAACCCGACATGGATGTGTAAAGGAGATTAGCTCATGGGCTCAGGACACCATTGTCACTTAACACAGTTTGTCACTACTTCTCCAAGTTCAAGTTAAAACTGCACCTTGCAAAGCAAAAGCCAAATATCAACAACACCCAGAAACACCACCGGCTTTTGTAGGCCCGAGCTCACCTGAGAGGGACTCACACAACATGGAAAAGTGTGCTGGGGTTTGGAGTAACATACGCTGCATACAAACGGCGTTTTCAGGGACGTCCCTGCTTATTTCACCAAGACGATGCCAAGTCACACTCTGCACGTGTTACAGCAGCGTGGCTTCGTAGTAAAAGAGTGTGAGTACTAGACTGACCTGCCTGCAGTCCAGACCTGTCCCCACTGAAAATGTGTGGCACATCATGAAGCACAAAATACAACAAGAGACCCCGGACTGTTGAGCAACTGAAGTTGTACAGCAAGAATGGGAAAGGATTCCTCCTGCAAAGTGTCAACAGTGTCCTCAGCTCCCAAACACTTCATGATTCTTGCTAAAAGGAAAGGGGATGTAACACAGCGGTAAACATGCTCCTGTCACAGCTTTTTTGTTGCAAACATTAAATTACAAATGAGTGAACATTTGCATAAACACAATAAGATTTATCATTAAATATCATGTCTTTGTAGTTTATTCAGTTCAATATAGGTTGAAAAGGATTTGTAAATCATTGTATTTTGTATTTTTTTATGCTTTACCCAGTGTCCCAACTTCATTGGAATTGGGGTTGTAAATAAATAATAAATTATATTAATAAATTAGGATAAATTAAACATTGGATCATTTGGTTTGCTTTTTACCAAATAACCTGTCAGGAGCAATGGACAAAAAATGACTTGTTCAAAGCTTAAGTCCTGGTTTAAGTCCTGGTTTAAGTCCTGGTTTAGTCTCTGGTTTAGTCCCATATAGACTTGCAGCTATTGGTGGAGTAACTGTCATATTGCACAGAAAAGCATGGGAGACTTTCAGCTCGTATTCGGTTTAAGCAGAAAATTTTTGGCCTGTTTTGATCCCATTTTTGGGATCAAGTTTTGACTTAATCGTGCGTTGTGCTTTGTGTAGTAAACATGGGATAACAAGAAATGATTAATACCTCACGACTGATTGGCAAGCGCAGTTCGCAAGAATATCAAACCTGAAATGTTGAAATTCAGTTGTTTTTCGTGAAGGTTTGACTTTGGAAGTCGTTCATACAGTGTGAGAACATGAAAAGTGAGCTGTGAACTTTTAAACCCTGTGATTTGGTCTTACAGTTTGAGCTGAAGCTGAGTGATCGAAAATATTGCAGTGTACGCCTGACTTTACAGGCACTGTTTGGAAAAAGCATGTACCGGTATTTAATAAAATCAAATCTTTCTATGTACCATCTTTCTGTGTAAATATAGTTACAATGTGGACACATGCAGCCTATGTATGTGTCATTTTTTTTTTTAATTAGCAGCTTTTATTCATGTGCACTTAATAGTCTGGAAATTACGGTACATGTGATTCTCGGAGTAAAGTTCAGATTTCAGTCTTCTCTCACATGTTAATTCTTTTGGACGGGTTTAAAATGTGACCTAAACCTGATCTAATAGCAGCTATAGGAGGAGGTCCTTTTTTAGACTGTTTAATACAGTGTTACAGAATGAGAACCATATATTTACCTAGTACCTCCACTTAAATTTGCAATAAATAAAAATAAACGTCATTCCCTCATTTCCCCGAATGCTCTTTTCTGCTTTAACCTTAATCCACAAACCATCTAAAAAAAATTCAAAAGACAATCATGAGCTGCTACTAAACATTCAATTTTTTCATAATGCCAGCGTGAGTCTCTTGTGGCTCAAGGTTTAATCCTGGACCTCATATTTAACGTGTGGAAACGATCTTGTCTTAAAAACTTTTTTCTTTAGATTTTTTTCTGACTCATTCCACAGTACTGCATTAAGCTCATCTATCTCCATGGACGATGTTGGCATTATGGTTTTATTTCCATGGAAACTTGTTCATATCTGTTAGAACTATATTGTGGATGATTATTTATGAGCAATTAAAGGAAGGCACACCACAATTTCTTAAAAAAATAGGGTAAGAGCTTCCTGACTTTAAATACTAGCTCTTGGTAAACACGAGGTTGGACACAGGCAGTAAACGCGTATGTTAAAGGAGGTAGGTTATGTCCCTCTTGGATATTAAAGCTCCACATAAACAACACGGCTCACTTCACCTGTAACTGATGCTTATGTGCTGGTTAACCACTCGGAATTTTCTCCAGCATCCCTCAGTTCACGAGTCGGAAATTCCGCCTTCCAGGACATTTTTTCAAGTCGGAGGAAGCAAATATTCCAGTAAGCAGGAAAGCATAAGGCCTCCTAAAACCTCAATAGTGAACTGTGAACGTGGCAGTGCTCAGCAGGAGCCAAATGGCCTGTAAAAACATGACTCTACAGTATTCACTCACAAGTTTGTTCAAAGGCACATGAGCCTGAGGAGTTCTGCATGAGCCAGGAAGACAACGATCCAAAAAGACCTTTGAGTTTGAGAAAAATATTCCTATAGCTGATCTGATTTATCTATATACATGATTTGGCTTTAGTGGTTTTGTTTGCTGGCTACCCTGAGAACATGATTTGAGGAATGCCTTTTATATTAGGAATTCCTTTTCTTCTGACATATTAACAAAGCATAGTTTGAAACCTCTAGTCTAAAGTGCATAGAAAGCAGTTGGAGGCGACTGAAGAAAGTGCTGATGAATTGAAGGAGCTTGAACCACAGCTTCTAATGGAACATCACTCACAGCAGAGGTATGGTCAGCAGCACAGAGGAGAACTCCTAAAGAGACAAGTGTGGGAGAAATATTAGTGTTGTGTGATGTTTCTGTTGTCCAAGACACATTAGCTGCAAAGTACCAGGTACCTTGTGCTTTTCATTTCCATGTCTACTAGGAATGCAACGATATTCAATATAATATCAAATCCTTCAATACTGGTGTCACAATTCGATACACGTGTTCAGGCAGAGGAATGACAAAGATATGAACTTTTAAATACTTAAATACTACAGAAATACAGTTTACAGTAGTTGCACTGTAATGTACTGTATGTAATGTATATAATGTATGTATTGTTTCCTTAATATCATAGTTATTATATTATACTCATTAGCAGAAAAAATACAGGATTTTTTTTGCATCTTAAAACATATCAAAATCAAATCGTGGACCAGCATATCGAATTGTAGGAGAACAATATCGTTGCATCCTTAATGTTTACTGTTTGGTCCTTACGTCAGTGTTCGAATCATGTGGGAGCCAGTGAAAGCAGCAAAATCCATTATCTTGTAAATACATCATATATAATCATAAATAAAACTCATTTCTTATTACCGTGCACCCATAACTTTGTGTTGAACATGTTAAATCGGCAAACATGCACTGCTGCACTTCACCACCACAACACCATGCAGACAAACTGCAAACAATCCATTGCTAAGCTGAAATGAAAGTGGGCAAGAGAAAGTTTTCCCTACTGATTACGCTGCCTCATTCCAACCATGTTCATTTTATCTAATCCCCATCTGTATTAAATAATATGGGCATATCGAATGTTCTGATGTCATCTGAAACCCAGCAGCTGCTCTGGGCCCACTGCAGCAGAAACTGTCAGTAGTGGGACCTTTTGTTTACCAGGGCAAACATACAAATAATTGCAACAATTCACAATTTTGGTCACATGGTTAAATTTTTGTATACATTGTGTTTTTATGTGCCAAAACAGTTGTAAAAAAATATCAACTTAAGTCATTGTTATAATGTTTTTAATTTCCTTAATGCATGAAATCTTTATGATTTAAACCATCAGTTCTGCAGTGTAAATCTCCACTTACTACTACTGATTATTACCATATACTCAACATACAATATGTCTGTTCCACTTCTTTCTATTATTAAAATGACTGGACTAAACCGGGACCAGTTCCCCTCCTCTCCTCCTCTGCTGATGCTCTAACAATCACAGTGCAGAGGGACCCAGACAGTGGAGGAAGGAGTTATGGATGAAGAAGGCCTAAATATCTCTTTGTGAATCTTTTTTTTGTGTGGAAAATATAGCATGTTTGCTGCACTGTCTGTGAGTGAATTAGACGCCTATATTTGACAATACGCCTATATTTCACAATCTTTTTTAACCAATTTAAGCACTGATCCATCAATATTGGTTCTATCACTGAAAAATAAAGTGTTCTGTCTGAGTACAATGGTGAGATGGTTTCCTCCACAGTCTTGTGTAAGCACTCTGCTAGTCACACAAGGAGGAAATGCACTTACCCACAATGGAAGCAGATGTATTAAAAGTCTTGTGTGCAGGGCATGGACTCACAGTGAATGTTTTTTTCCTCCAGATAAATATCCTGATGGAAAACAACACATTAAAACCGATTAAAAATAACCTGAATCAAAACAACAGATACAAGTACAGTACTGTTCAGAGGAGGTTTAAAGAGGGGGATTTGACTTCTATGGAGTATTAACTAATAACACATTTCATATTTAGATCACCATGTTAACTTCTGTTGTTCTGAAAATGCTATATCCATCAAAAAAACATATTAAGTTGTTTCACATTTGTCCCACCCAAAACATGTGTTTGATAAACATCTCAAATACATCTCAACTGAGCCACCATAGTTTACAACAGACCTATTCTGCAAAGTCATCTTTCCTCTGAAGTATTTGGAGTGATTTGTGCATTCAGTCTTTAATTGCTTATTTTCAAGCTGGCATTTTGCAGACCTATCCCTATCTATGTTTTAGATTCATATTGTGATGTCCTCATTATAACATAATCATAACTGAGTCTCATTGATTATACAGTATACACAATATGTATTCTTTAAGTAGAAATGCATCAAATCTTTAGTGTTTTCAAATGTGTTTTAGTGACTGACCTCCAGATCGCAGACCCTCTGATGACTGAAGTCCACACAGTCGAGCACCTGCATCGCCTCCCCGCCTCTGAGGAGTTTAAAAGGGGCGTGGACCTCAGCATAAGTGCTGTTCACCAGAGCAAAAGGCTGCAGAGAAAACCACACCCTGAGTCCTGTCATTTAACCTGCATCATATTTAAAGGGCCTGTGCCTGATTTTTATTTTGTATGTATTTAAGCAAAAACCACATTGTCCCAGTACAAATATAAAATAAAATCTCATATTGTTTCTCCTTGTACTGTCATTCACATAAAAAGCAACCACACTGTTCAAAAATACTTAAATATGAAATACGGACAATAAGTGACATTTAAACTCCACAAATTGAATGAAAGAAAATGATTAATATAGAAAGTATATTTAACAGTCTCAACCAAATGTATGGGAAACACTGGATATATTGTATAATAAGCAACTGCTGAGCAACTGTGTATTGTCTGCAAAGAGCGTGATTAGCATACTAGTTGTTGTTCAGTGAGGTAAACTCCATCCTGGTCTCAGATTTATGAGTGTAAACTCATGGTGGTGAATAATTAGGATGCTCTGAAGTATTTGAACCACTGCGAAACTGTTTCAAATGAACTCGCTCTGCTCTCATGTTTTCAAGACACAGCACTTTAAAGATGCACATGTTTATTTTTCTGGTGGAGGGTCTACTACCTGCATGACCCAATTAGATGTCATTTCTTTGCCAGAAATTCTCCAGAGTATGACATTAAACAAATATACAGAGCTTAACAAGTTTATTAGACCACCACCCAGTATAAGGGGTTTCCAATGCTGCTATAATTTAAAAGGATTTCTGTTACCAAAATATATTTTTATGTTTCTATAATGGTTAATCTGCCAGTGTATGTAAGATCTTTAATGCTAAAATCTAACTAATGTTGCTAGCCGTACATATTCAGGTTTAATGTTTTCCAAAAATTAGCCTAAAGTCTCATCCAAAGCAAGAAGACATCTGAAACTATTTGGACTCAGTAACAAAAGAAACTTTGCAAAACTCTATAAAAACACTGAAGAATGCAGCTGTTATCTGCACCAAAGGTGAGACCACTAAATATTCACTTTTTTGGTTATTATTTGTCAACAAGGACTATTTTGTTATTCCAATTGGTCATTTTCCTTATGAACAATTAAATTGTTAATTTGAAACAAGTTTTTGATAAAACTACAAAGTTATTTATTTTTCTTGTTTTCATGACAGGTGCTCTAATCTAATAACATTTGTTAAGCACTCAACTAATACAATTTGCATTTTTTCCAACTAGCGTTTCCAATATCTTCAACAACGTGCATTCTTACTGTAAGTGAGGTCAGCTCTCTGTAGGTCCAACCTGTAATTTGGCATTTACCTTTGCATATTTCTGAGCAGCAAGTACTGCTGCTCAGAAAGTACTGCTAAGTACTTGCAGACCTTAGGGACTCTAGGATTATTTATGAACAATATTTTATCCAACCAAACCATAGCATCTGCAGATTAACTAGGGACATTTGACCTGCCTCCATCTCAGCCTAAAACTACAGAAATACTGGAGGATGAGAGGGCAGCTGACACACAGGAGGATGAAAGGGCATCTGACACACAGGAGGATGAAAGGGCATCTGACACACAGGAGGATGAAAGGGCATCTGACACACAGGAGGATGAGAGGGCATCTGACATACAGGAGGGTGAGAAGGCATGCGAGTCAATGAATAGTGTCGTACTATGTCCCAGATGATGAATCTGTCCTCACATCCTTCGTCCTTGTAGATGAGCACTTCAAGACTTGTGCAGCAGCTGTAAGTTTGTTTGACCTCGATGAGCCCTTCAGCCTGTGGGTGATCCTCTCTCCACAGAAACACTACACCAAACAAGACAGAACAGTGGGTCGATTAGGACCTCAGACATGTCAAAACTGTTTTCTCACTCAGTCACTTAAAGTCCCATATGCTACTTTTTAAACATAGACAGATTTGACAAAGCCTTTTTTTATTTTTGGTTGTGTGTATTGGACTGAAAAATAGAAAAACGTGCGCCAGTAAAATACTGTAAGCGGGCTTGCATCTCCACAAATCTATTTCCTGCTTCCCTGGCTGTAATATTCAACAGTACAGCATAAAACTTACCTATCACCAGAGAGAATGTTCTGAAGTATGGTTTTAAGTTTTATTTCCATAAAATCATGCAGGACCAATGAATTAAGTACAAAATCATTTCTGGTTTCATCCTTGAAGTCATTATTTAATCCTTGATCCAAATACCCCTTTAATCTTAACTTTAACGTTAAGTTAACCTCTCTCCAGTCCACAAAGTGCGAGTTTAGCTTAAACCTGCATCTTGAAACAGGCTCACATTTTTGTACACTTACACACACCTAAATAGCCTTGATCCAATTACTCTTTAAATCTCAAATGAAAATTGTTACAGCACTAACAAAATTTTTCTGCCTGTTTTGAGGCCATTTCACATTTTAAGGTGCTGGATTCATGATTGGTCGAAAATAAAACTGCGAATATCTTAAGAACCATGATGATTAATCGCACAAACGAAGCACCAAATGGCACAAGCGATTGCCATAGTTTTTATGGAGGTGTGTGTTTGATGGGGGCCAGCTTCACACAGGTGATGTCTTGTTGTTGTTGTTAGCATTTAGCATTAGCCGCAGTTGTTGTTGGTTTTTAGCATTAGCGGCTCGCTTTTTCAGGGAACCGGTTTACTCTTTTCGCCACAAAACTTCGTCTTGATCACAGTTAACGCTAAGTCTACTTAAATGTGCCTTAAATGACACAATCGGAATCATAATGTAAAATGTAAATGTTTAAAGAAATCAGAAGGTAAGCGGACACATGTAGACTTAACTACAAAAGGTAACTTACCATTTGGAGTGAACATTCCGTAATACAATATAATCCGAAGCACGCCAAGGATTTGCAAAATAACCATTTTCATATTAGTGTTAGCTGCCTGATGAAGGGGTGAGGGATGGTTAAAATCTGATTTTGCCGATTAAAATGTGCAAGATGCGAGGAGCCTGCACAGCGTATGGATGAAGCGTGTGGATTTGTTGTGTGGACAGACACAAGCGCATGCGCAGTCACTTCGTAGCTGATTTGCTTCGTGCACAACGGGGTGTGTTTAGCCTTGCTCATATATAAAACACGGAGCGCAGTCACTGTCTTTCAGTGTGGTAGTCTCGTTTCCTCCCCGTTCAGATAGTTTGTTTCTCCAATATGCGCTCCTTCGCCCTGTGGATTTCACGTAAGTTTTTTTTGTGTGTCCTTTGTCTTAGTGCGTAGACGATGATGTCATAGTTTAGGCTCCTTTGCGAACCAGGCCTGAGCCTGTGTGTTCTTTGCAGTTGTGTGGCAGTTGGCAGCTGCAGAAAAAGTGGATATATTGGTTGTAACATCTTTGCCTGATGCGAACGTAACTTTAAACTGCACAGCAAATATGAAACCTGGCCTCCAGTACCATGCAGTCCGCTGGTACAAGGTAAACATTTTACTTTTTTACCTTTTTATTTTTATTGGCCCGGGAATTGATGTGCAGGCGAGGCATTTCCTCATTCTCCCTTTCGTTTCTTTGGTTTCATTAAACAAAACAAGTCCAAACGGGTTTCACAGCAAACACTTATCCTGTGTGTTTGCTTGGTAAACCTATAATGTGCACAGGTTGGGTCAAAGTCCTTGTGCAAGTACATAGACTGTATAAAAGGTATATATACGGTCTATGTGCAAGTATCACGGCTCAGATCCAAGTCCAAATATTTATACCAAACTAGTTGTTACTTGGATTTCAGACTTGATTATGATGATTAAAAAAAAAATAAAAAATCAATACTTCTTCCAACACCATGATGATAAAATGTGATTTTCAACACTGTGTGTGTGTGTGTGTGTGTGCGTGTGTGCGCGTGCGTGTGTGTGTGTGTGTGTGCGTGCGCGTGTGTGCGCGTGTGTGTGTGTGTGTGTGTGTGTGCGTGCGTGCGTGCGTGTGTGCGTGTGTACTAGGCTTTCCAATGCCCCCTAGTGATAACATTTGAAATGTTCAGTCATCTGATTCCTGTTTATTTCATTCATAAAGTATACAAAATAGCACCGTTTATAACATTAAACATGCAAGACATTTTTATCACAAATTTTAATCAGTTGCAAACAGAAATCTAACTCTTCACATTTCAAAATTAGCATGAACTAGTTAATTTCATACACATTATTTTCAATAGCTTTTAATATTCAAACACATTTTACATCTCAAAATCCATACACAGAACTATACATTTCTCCCCATATTGTATTTCTTATTGCCTTCAGAGACCAACTTACACAGTACAATATAAAGCATAAAATACACACAGACTGGTAGGAATTGGGCAATAACTTTTGGGGCTTTTTTTCCTTATCTCGGACAGTACAAGTCTTGTCATTAAAGATGTAGGCCTACCAGAAAGTTTCATTTGATCTGATTTCCGTGAAGGAACTTTCAAAATCCCCAGCAAGAGTCCCCAGCAAGAAGAGAAACTACACTACCATGGTTTTCCATTCTTTTTGTAGTTTTTTTAAATGGTAATTTATCTCTTCCTGGCCCTACCCAAATGAAACAAAGTTCAGCTCAAATGTAGATGAAAGAAATTCAGAGTTATCTTTGAAGGTTTCTAGACCCAATCTCTACCAAATCACATGGTTCAACAGTAGTGTTTGAAGGTATTGTTTGGTGACAGATGGTATTGTTTGGTGACAAATGGTATTGTTTGGTGACAAATGGCGTCACAGTGCTCTATAATAGGCCAATCATACATAACACGGATGGGAGCAGCTCAAATGTATCTGGTTTAAATGCAGATTTCTGTTGAAATGCAGGGAGCTCTCGGCTCTTATCGCTAATAGAAATGATCAGGTTCAACATTTGTGAATTTACCTGTTGGTGATTTTACGGTAAAATACAATGTGATCAATAGGGAAATCTGTCTCTTCTCCCCGATTGCGAGTAGAGTCAGATGTGTACCTCTGAAAGTAGTTGTTGTAGTTGTTATTATAGTACCTGTAGTTGTTGTAGTACAGATGTAGTTGTAGCAGTAGTAGCTGCAGTAGTTGCAGTTGCCATTGTAGTTGTAGTAGTTGTACTTCTTGAGAAAATGTATTGAAATTGAGAGGTCAAAATTGTTAACTGAATTCTAAATGATCTTGCCTTTTCTTGTGTACTAACGTTGTTAAAAAGGAAATAGAAAATCAGATATTGGTCGATACTAAAACCACTATCAAAATCTACACCAAAGTCCCACTGACAGGGCAGAAATTAACTATTACTGAAGAGCTTTAGAATGATAAACAGCTGTATCAGAACAAGTACTAGTCCATCTTGAAATATGGTTTCAAAAAGTCCAACCCACATAATATATAGACTCATGACACATAGGGTGAAGCTTTTAAGCCTTTATTTCTTATTTATTTTGATAATTGTGGCTTACAGACAAGGAAAACCCCAAATTCTGTGTGTCAAACCACTGTGGATATAAGTAGGAGTAGAGTACACATGGGAATAGAAAAGGAAATTACAACCATTTCATGTTTTGTTTTTTTTTGTTTTTTTTAATTAACATTGTGGAACTGGAATGACTGTTGAGTATTGAGCCTATTCCTTTGTATCGAAATCACGAAATTTGAGTATCATGACCACACTATTCAAATGCATTCAAAGCATCATTCAAACTGATCACATACCCATATAAGGGGATCAGAGACTATGCATGTGGAGGAGGAGTGACCCAGAAT
Organism: Scartelaos histophorus; assembly: GCA_000787155.1. Lineage (NCBI taxonomy): Eukaryota > Metazoa > Chordata > Actinopteri > Gobiiformes > Gobiidae > Scartelaos > Scartelaos histophorus. Next base: position 2,367 of record KN521667.1, on the reverse strand, counting down.
TTATTTTAGTTCACTTCTCGTCATGGTTTAAGCGTTTTAACTGTCAGAACTATAAATAAACCGTGAGACTACTGTGTTAAACAGTAGTCTTCGTGCACATAATTTCAATCTTTCTGCAAATTTCACTCTTCAGAGCATTCAACCATGTTATAGTTTTTTCCCCTCTGAAAGTTGCATTTGGGGAGATTTGTACATGTTAGACCAACCCTGGACCAACCCTGGACCAACCCTGGACCAACCCTGGACCAACCCTGGACCAACCCTGGACCAACCCTGGACCAACCCTGGACCAACCCTGGACCAACCCTGGACCAACCCTGGACCAACCCTGGACCAACCCTGGACCAACCCTGGACCAACCCTGGACCAACCCTGGACCAACCCTGGACCAACCCTGGACCAAAAAAAAAAAAAAAAAACACATATGCATCATTAGTTGCCTTGTTACCATTTAAAGGGATGCACAGATGCAGCTTTTTGAGTTCAGATTCTGTCTACACGGTAGTTTTGAGCATCTGCTGATATCAACCGATACCTGAGCAAAGGTTGAAAACAGCTTTTTTTAAATTTTAAAATAAAAGAAAATGAGACACAACTGCTCCAGAAACTGCAGGTATGTTTGTGAAGAGGAAACGACACTATACCATAGATCGGAAAATGGTGTAATACACGGCCTTTAACCTGTTTAACCTGCATTTTCACTTCACTCAGCTTGGACAACAGATGTTCATCGAAACCCAGAGGACCTTTCACCCTGAGCTCCGCCCCATCGAGGTGACTCCCTGTTTAAGGCTGTTCTCCCCTCTGGATCTGTCAGAGCTGCTGTGATGAGGTAGCATTAAATGACTTCAGATGATTTGTTGTTGACCTGTAAAGACTGGCCCTGTCGAAGTGAAACCATGTTTGTGACCAAACCTCCCCCTCGCCGTCTTCTATTCGCTAACACATGCATGACAGACTCTGAATCATTATAAATGATGGTGTCTTGCCCAAGGATTAAATGAAGTCATGATCACGTGAATTGGAAAGTTAACCGGCAATCTTCCGGTTATTTGGACGTCTCCCTAAAGTCACTGTAACATGGACAGCGCTTACAGTCTTGGAATCAAACCGGAGACCTGGCAGTATGTGGCTTGCACTCCTGACCGCAAGAATGTTCTGAGTTTGATTCCTGAGATGTCCAAGCCTTCTTTACATGTTCTCCCTGTGTCTGGGTGGGTTTCCTCCACTCCACAATCAACCCAAAACATGCACAATAGGACAAATGCTCCAGCTAAGGTGTTCCTGACCAGGACTTGCTCAAGATCTGGAGATGGTCCCACTGCTCTAAACCTGTCAGGTTTAACACTGAAGGAGGACACACATCCTTACAATACAGTGCCATAACTTTAACTTGTGGCCTCCTCACTGTGGGGCGAAGACTAACCACTCTGTTTTTTAACCTTTTGTGATCTAAAATTTGTGCTCTGCAGGAGGCCGGAGTCCCTCGTCTGAGCGGGCTGGTGTCCAGAAGGCTCCCTGCTGGTCAGATGAGGTGGTACGTGGACGCAGACACACGGATCTCTCTGGAGGAGGGGACTCTGAACCTGCAGCTGCCCACAGTGACCTGCTCCGACCAGGCAGTGTACCAGTGTTACCTGGCGGCTCCTGTGGGCGAGCAGAACAGGGAGGGGAGGGTCCGCCTCAGGGTCACAGGTAAAACAGGAACTATATACATTTAGAAACATGTAAATACAGTTAGAATAAAGAACAGAACAGGGAGGGGAGGGTCCGCCTCAGGGTCACAGGTAAAACAGGAACTATATACATTTAGAAACATGTTGGGGTTGTGTCTCTTATCCTGGCAGTAACAGTCTATGACTGAATGAGCTCTTGTAGCTGAGGGAGCAGGAGTCCAGAATAAAACTGATTTTGGACAACATCCTCCTGCCTGACACTACAGCCAGAGAGTCTCCTCCCCCTCAACATGGCTGCCTTCTTTATAAGTGTGATCCAGGGACCAATGATGATTGGACATATTTACTAAAGTCTAGACTGCGGTGGTTTTCACTTTGATGCCTTGACTGTGGTAGCCTGGGATCACTTCTCATCCTGAGAATCTGGGGTTGAGTTATTGGACTTTCCATAGTCACATTTAGAACTGTTATTCTTCACCACAGTCCTATTTCTGACTTTTCAGTGACTAAACATGAGTCAGAGGGCGTAGAAGTTTTTAACTTTTTCCAATGATGAACTTTTGTTTGAGATTAAATATGCTGCTTTGAAGAACCCAGGACTAAACCCGTGTTCAGGCCATTTGAAATAATGAATGATAATGGTTGTGTGTTTTTTGTGTATGCAATTCAATTACAATTCAATTTATTTTTG
>JACN01079078.1:0-14857 GCA_000787155.1 Scartelaos histophorus | reverse complement strand
TTTGTTGTTGTTGTTTTTTTTTTTGATGTGCCTGATTGAATTTTATGGGGTAAATCATAAAAACCTTCACTTGTATTTACAGAATACATTTTCTTTTGTTTTCATAATTATTTTTTTATATTGTATATTTTTTCCAAGCCTAAATTGACACAAATTCCTCTTATCAATTTACCTTTAGTTGACAGAAGCAAAACATCAAAGTTTTGTGTGTGATGTGTAAATTAAGTGTAACTTTAGTATAAATTTAATGAAGGCAGCCATTTTCTATTTTGCATATGTATAATTGTAACATCCAACATCCTTTTTTTTCACAATGTCTTACATGCTGTTGTGTACTATCCAGGTGCATCTTGCATGTCACCCAACAATGCCTTAATCTACTCCTATAGATTATACAAAGAAGATTATCAAAGGGATGGAGGGATGGACCGTATCAACCTCCTTCATCCACTTCCTTGTTTCCACCTTGCAGCTCCTCTTCTCCGTGCACACAAAGACCTGCAGAGTCACATGGTCATCCGATGGCCTCACCCTCCTCACCCCTCCTCACCCTCACCTCGCTCTGTGCTCCGGTACGCCGCACATCTCTGACATTTGTAGAATTTGCAAAGCTTGAAATTCCCATTCACGCATTCCTCTGCCATTCAGGTTTTTCCTCCCAAATTCCCTCCCCTTTCTATGTTTTTTTTCTATTCCGCATGCACCCTCCTCTTTCTTATCAGATCTGTGGGCTATTGTTTTTAGCACATACAGTAGCTCACTAAACTACCTATGCTCCAAATTTACTACAATGACACATATTGCTGAAATTTTCCACTCCACAAAGACCCAATTTGCTGTAATGCTGTGTGGTGCATTGATTGTCTATAATACTTCTAGGTTAAATCCTCTATGTCTCGAGACCATTCAAAACAGGGAACATATTTAACAAAATATATAATGTAAGTCTGCTATGAGAGAGCAATGAAGCTTTGACCACTGCTGCTGCCAAAGAGGACAAGTAGATCCCAGCTGACCAATCCCATGGGGGCAAACACACACATTCCCTGCACACTTACCCGCGATTCCTGACCCATGCTACTCCTATTTCCGCTATAACACCACCCCACTTGCATCTTATCCATCCTCCCCATAGGCTCCACAACATTTAGGATACAGCCAGTCCAACGTGGATCTGTGTATTTACGCTTAAAATCCAAGAAAGAGCGCATGCTTACCGGCTATCATGCAGGAGGGAAGATGGTGATGCCTGACTCTTTCCTTTTCTGAGCTGGAGGACAGATGGATGCTGGGAACAAAAGGCGTTGGACAAAGGGGCAGAGAGGTGGCGAGTGGCGCGCGCACTGGCAGGGTTGTAGCTCGCCTGATGAACAATGAAATGGCAGAAAGAGGAAGCAGGGGTTCCTTGTTGTTTGGGTGCTTTCGGTGGCTGTAGATCCGTTCTACTTGTAAGCCAGAAGGCGCTGTTCACCTCCACAGTGAACGCACACATGCACCGCCTCACAGTATAGCCCTCCCCCGGCAGCTCCCCCCTCCCCTCACTCTCTTCTATCTCTCTCTCTACTGTGAGAAATAGAACACTGTGTGCGCCCCACTCCTCCCACCTCTGAATCACAAAGACCCCCAGCGCACCCCACTTGTCCTCAAAACACCGCCCTCCCCCCAGAACCAACATCTAGCCACCATCCTGCTGACAGTAAGGGGAGGGGGGCATTACTCCTCTGTGTGTGATGTCAGTAGTAGTGTTTGACATTGCTATAGCAGAGGCCTGACTCCTCTCTGTCCACGCATGTGTGCAGTGAATTGTGTGAGAAGGATGTGCGTTGAGGTATTTTTTGAGCTGCGTGTGGGTGAGAGTGTGCATCATCTACAGTTCTAGCCATGCATGTTTGAATACAGTCTTTATGTGGTAATATCCTGCTTGTGCTTACGCCATGAAAAAGCGGGCTCAAAATAAGTCAAAGTTTATTTATAAGAAATATTAAATAGTTATTATTTTACAATTAACAGTGGTAGGCTTTGATCTTTATGATCTGTATCCAGATCATCTTAAAGTAACCTACTGACAAACCTACTCTGCTTGTAAAAGGATTTTCACTAAAATATTAGTTAGTTTTGGATTTGGCTTAGTTAGTTGTGTTAATGAGGAATCACAACATGCTAAACTGCTTATAGTTTAACAGCTGGACTTTAGATAGGAATTCTGTGATAGAATTTTATACTGTCAAAATGCGGATGTCTTTTTTGTGTTTTGTTTTTTTCATAATAGCTTCAGTTGATGGTGACGTTAATTTGTGGACCTGTCCCAATCTCTAACAAACAGTAATCTGCTTCATTGTTGATGCGGATTTTCATTTTGGATATTTCTGTCAAAAATCTTCCAATGAGTTATATACCAACACCTTCTATCTCAAATTGTAGAACTGGGTTTCTAAGTACCTAAGATATTGTTTGACTTTCCCCCAGATCTAAACTTAAACTATATTAGAGCTACACTAGGGGCTAAATAATAAAAAAAAAATAGAAGTACTTATAATGATATAGTTGGACAAAAACTTTATACAGATATAGATGTATCTCAAAATAACACAAAGACTCAATCTGCAGAGGGCCCCTCATACCACCAGTTTGAGAAACACCTGAACACAACCAACTAGAGTGGAAAAACTACCCTAATTTATTCGAACCAGAGTTGCAAAGAAGGCATCACTACCAATCTAAAATATCCACAATAATCTTCCAGCTATGTAGTCTGACCATGATCATAGAAGGTCATCACACACAGCACACTCACTTCTGACAGTTTTTCCCAATGGCAATATGTCAAATGCAGATAAAGAACTGTAAACTTTAACCATTATTAATAAACAAGTGATATATCATTATTAGCATAAGCTCAACAGCAACAATAATGAACAGTTGTATACAGTTGTAAAAACATATAATATTGTGGAGACAATATAATAATTGTTTGTCCACTTTATTCCAGAGTCATGAGAGAATCATTCCATGCAGTGGCCATCTTTATCCCAGCCCACCACCAACCCTCCTTGGCACAGTTCAAATAAACAAAATGAAGACTCCAGCTGGGAAACTGATCCTGGTGATGCTCTGTAAAGCGCCATCCTGCAGTCGAGAAATGAATTAATAACTCGTAACCAAGGATACCATGGGAGGAGGATGGTGAGTAAGTCATTTGCATAGGCGTCTAGTTAAAGTTTACCTTCACAAAAAGCCATTATAGGAATATATTGTTACAGCTGTGCACATTTTTACTAATTTACATTTTTTTCTTTTGCATGGACCTATAAAAATAGGTTTTTGGAAAAGTTTAAATACATCAGTGGAGGCTTGGAAGATAATGTAGGGCATCTTGGATTATTTATATAGTCAGGCCACTTGTGGAGAAATTGCATGTGGCCTTAAATTGAGATTGGAAAATCAAACAGTGCACTAATAAAACATATCTAAAACTTAAATCCAGATTTATTCTTAAAAATGTAATTTGTCCGTATGGTATTGAAAAAAAATCTGCTTATATTGTACAAGTGATACTACTTTTTCAGATGTTCAGATGTTTCAGATGTTACTATCGTCGCTTATTTAATGAAAGGGTTGGGTGAAAGGGGTTGCGACAGGGAGGGCAACTGGCTTTAACTTTTGACCAACATAATAAAAAATACTGCACAAAAGAAGATAGATAATGAATTATATTGTTCACAGAATATTTCAAAGACCTGACTGCAATTATAGAAATAATATGAATTTATCACACAATTGGACACAATGGTAGACCAGGCAATTATCAAACACCCAAGTGCATTGTGCCTTCAATACACATACATTTATCTGCACTCTGCCCCCACACACTTCCTGTGTCTATTTTTGTCATCTCATTTGGTCCCATTGACAGAATTGTGGTTGCCTGGCAGCTCCCATCCTCTCTCCATCCTTCCATCCATCCATCCTCCTCTGTGCATCTCAGAACCCAGCTAGCACCGGTCTCCCCTGCCCTTTCTCGCAACACCCCCATGGAGCCTGTACCGATAGTACAGTCTGCCTGTGCTCTCTCCTTATAAGGGCAAAATGCATTGACAGGAGTGAGGCGAAGGGGGCTGTACCAGTGCAGACAGGCAGGTAGGGAGCATTGACTTGAACAAGAGAAGACAGAGGAAATGATGTGGACCTATAACAACAGAGGATGACAATGAACTGCATGGGGGAGGGAGATAACATGTGCAGTTTTGACGTTTTTATTGACAAACATGGCACTTTTTCCAGTAGGGTTTTACAAATCTTAATCTTAATTTAGCTTTTAGCGGGCTTGACATTACCACATAACATAATTTATCTGATCTCTCCTGACTGGTGGATTACACCTAATATATTTGATTGGGCCTGGCTTTCTGCCGCTACAATTTCAAACTTAATTTCATTACTATTATAAGATAAAGACAATGCTGATTTTGATACTAAAATAATAAAACATACTATAATTTTTAGACAGTAATTTTCACTAAAAACTATTAGTAGTTTCTTTAAAATTAAGATCTGGTCTTAGGCTAGTTCTGATGTAGATTGAGCAATTAGACAAGTATTAAGGAAAGGTCCAAATCTATCTTGTTCAGTATCTATTCTCATTTCTGGCAACCCCTTTTGATACATTATCTTATTTTTATGGTTACTGTCTACTGTCTTAACTGTCTACACTGAAAAATCACAATATTCTGCTACTTACAGTCAGTTAACTATTCTATACCAATTTAACCTCCCCATTAACCTTTGCATATTTGTGGGTCCGACTGGCAGGTTAGTTCAGCTGTAGCCTCTCCCAGTCTCCCTTAGCAGCTGCCAGCCTCTCTGTGGACAGTGGCTAGGTGCTAATTGAGGCCTTGTGAGCTTGTGAATGAAAGTGCCTGGCATGAATGAAGCTGAGAGAAGCCTTGGGTGTTCCATGTGTGTTTGTTTGTGCTCAACCTGCCACCTCCCTGCCCCCCTTCTGTGAGCTCACTGTGTTCTGTCTCAATTTAGTAAACATTGGGTCGTCCGGTGAAGCAGTGACTTTTGGGAATGATACATGCAAATCCAGGCACTGTGTGTAGTGTGTAGCAGGTGCAAAAGGGGAGGATTGAAACAATGATAATGCTGTGATGCTACAAGTGTGTCAGCCCTCCTAGCAGATGGGGAATAGTTTATTTTTGAAGTCTTATTGTGTGTGTTGCCATATTATCTGTATTAAACATCCACACATGGTAATCTCTCAAAGCCTGTAGGCAGTAACTTGTTTGCACTGAGTAATGTCCCCCTGGGGGCAGATCCCACAGATGAGCCTACATGGTATGGTAGAAGGAATAAGATGTAGCTGAGAGAGAAATAACCACTTAATTGCAAATTGTTGGATGTGTTAGGTTGTCTCATTTTTCTTTGAAGGCAAGTCAGCTATGTGATCTGTCATCCTGATGCTGTCAGGTCCCTGCGGTGTTGGTTATTTGAAGGGTTGGGGGAGTAAGCCAAAGGGACAGATGGAGTATATGGAGTCAAGAAAGTTGAAGGGCAAAGTCTCTTTAGACTACAGAAATCTAATGGAGTTTTTGTCATGGCAAACTGTGATACTGTTTCTGTGTTTGAATAAGTAAAGATTTTTCTAAAGGTGGACCACATTTTCTTGAGACATATGCTGATTAGACTTTACATATTGCTGGCAATTATAATTTTATCAACATTTTGTTTATATAGACAAGTTACCCCATACACAGCAGTGCAATGTGTTTTCTGATACATACGTACAAGAACTAACAATGTATTTTTTTAAATTTGTATTTTATTTTTGTTTTGTTATCAGCCAGTCTGATCAAAACAACCAAATCAAAATACCTGTGAAATATTTATTATGCTGAATCATGCTGACTTTTACAATGAATTGAGTTGTTAAATTCATACATCATACTGATTCTTAGGTTTCCCTGTAGGGGGTACTTACCAGTCACAAAGTACATAGATGACCAATTTGTTTATTCTCCACTTATGTATGAAGACACATTTCTGTTTTGCATATCAGCATGTCAACATGTTTAGACCTCTTCATTCCCTGTAGGCTGATCTGATTAATCCTATTAAGGAACAACGATGCATAATAATATAAATCATAATGGACCCGTAGAAGCAACCTATCCAACTTCCTGGTGTGTTTGGGGCCAACACCACAATGCTGGTCTTCACAGGCTCCAGAGGCATTGCATAGCAGGCTGTATGGTTATGGAAATGAAATAGACAAAAGGACTGAAGATTACACCTTTTTGCAGTATAACTTATAAAATTCACAAAGCAGTGCTTGCTCAGTCCAAGACCTAAATGCATATATTTAAGTTTCTCAATGTAACCTTAGCCTTATAGCAAACTTGGGAGGCCTATAAAAAATAATATACTTCAGAATATACTTGAATGCTCAAATGAAAGAAATCAAGCTTGTACAAGAATGTCAGCTTCAAAGTGCTTCCTAAATGACGTGTCAGCATGTATATAGGACTTCCTCAACACAAGGGACATACTGTATGTTTATAGCAAATGAAACCTCTTCTTTATACAAACTTCAAGAACACACAGTGGTTGGTCAATAGGTTATAAAATGGCTTTGAGACTGAAACAAATCACTTAAAGTTAAATAAACTACTATATAAACTATGTTACTATTTGCTGCTTCAAGATCATTTTAGGGCAATGTAGAAACTATTTAACAAACAAATTGCTGGCGCCATCTGGTGAAATATAATGCTACACTACAATACAGAGGACACATGCAAATGAAACACATTTATTGTCAAATGGGGGCTGCATATAAACAACACAACATTTTAGACATCATTGTTGTATCCATGTCCATTTTACTGGGAGTATCTTCTGATGTCTTTCAAATAAAAAAGGTATACATATCCAAACAATAAACAGACCAATAACAATAATTAAAGCTGCAAGAGGCGTCAAATCACCCTCACCCAGTGGTCACAAAGCAAAAACAGCTCCATGGAGAAAAGCATTAGTCGGACCCTCCACCAGAAAAGTTACTCAATGCACCTTTATAACATACATGACTGCATGTATGTTAGCAGTCAATTAGTTAGTCTTAGCAATTACATCCATGTCACTCAGATTTTGTAGCCCATGTAAACATACTGTCTGTAACAGGTAATAGGTAAAGGTATAACCTTTTATAGTTGTACAGTATCAGTATTACCATATTTTTCATATTGTCTTATGTTGTTGTTTTTGTAGAACTACATCCCGGTCAGTTTAATGAAGTTTTCCCCAGATGGAGAGTTTTTTGCTACCGCTGGGCAGGTGAGAAGCTTGAATATATCAGTTAGTTGTCCTGTGTTCACACCACATTTGCAGAGTCACAAAGTGACAAAAATGAGTGCATGAGCTTCACTAGGCCCTACTCCCTGTAGAGGCTCGGGCCTTATAAAATAAAAACATCAATATCTGTATTTTGTAGAATAGTCTTTAGGAGAAACTACAAGACCTCTTCCTTTTCTTGCTCCTCTGTAAACAGTTTCGACAATGTCTATCATTTCTTGCTTGTCCTCCATTGTCCAGTTGATTTTGTTGTTGTTTCCAGTTCCCAGATCTATCATGATGTGCTTGTTCCTGCAAAAAAATACAGTGATATTAAATTAAATAATTGTTAAATAAAGTTAGAATAAAACAATAGATTTTCAAGTGCATTACCTAAAAAAGAACATCACAGTGCAAGGATCATACAACTCGTACATCTTGTTAAAGTCTGGTACTTCTGTGATGTCGACCAGGTAGATGACGGCAAAATTCTTCACCTGTAGAAACAGTAAGGACAGTTTTATATTGGCAAGCAGTCTTTTACAGTATCCTGATAACCAGTGAAATGTTGCTGCTGTAACATAACGAATACCCTACATCAAATAGGTGACTAAACTTGAATGGAACTTTTAAGTGACCAGGTCTATGTTACCAGAGTGTGCTGCCATTGAGCACCCCCTCTGCTAATGTTACAGCTGAAATGGTTAGCTTCAATCCATAGATATAGCTTATGATGCTAATTGTAGCAAACCGCATGTAAGTAAGTGTCTCTGTCACGTTACCTTTTCGGCGATGCTGTAAAGAACTTCATCCATCTTCATGCAAGTGGGGTCCCAGTCGTGACCAAAACGAATCACGAGAACGCGGTCTTCCTCCGATAAAATAGCTTGATCAACCTGCCATCCATTGTGAAGATGTGGCAACATATACGACATCTTGGTGCTGCTGTTGTGTTTTCGAGCCTAAAACAGATTGAAGATATACCGTGTAACGGAATGGCAAATGTATAGTGCAGATAAACTAAACCTTAACCATTCAGTAGGCTCAATTATATGTTTGCCAGAAAGACATTACGTTCACTTGTGATATGCTAACGTTAGCCGAAGAAGAGAGGAATCTTCTTCGGCTTCGGAAAGGACTTTAACAAATTGTTACAGGATGTAACATCTTACCTTTCGGTGGTTTAAATTTTGTATAAAGAGACTGGGATGTCAGATGGTTAATATTTGGTTATTTAGTTAAGCGTGAGCAACTCGTTCGTTGTTGATCTTATTCCAGTCGCATATACCGCGTCATGAAAGACGCGACCAAGAAGCTACAACCCATGGGGAGGAGGCTGCAGCCTGACCTACCGGTGCTACGAGAGTCAAAACATAATCTACAGGGCCCTGAAAGAAGGACTGAACTGTCTGCTGAAATGGCATAAATAAGGACTTGGACTAATGTTCGAGTAGGGTTGCCAACTTTAAATGCGGGATATTGTCACCCAATTTTTTGCTTGTGTGCGCTGACCAACAAATCACAAGGTTTTATCAGCCATACGATGATACTACTAATTTCAGTATAATTTTGATAAATTATACTTGCTTGGATGTGTTGTTTTTTAGTAGTAGTCAAAACAATTATTACAGGTTTCTCTCAAATATCATGATCTCTTGAAACGGCACAAAACTATATGCCTCAGACATTGATAAGCTTTATTAAAATAACTAGTGCTTTAGCACTACCTGGTGTCTGTCTGTGCACGCCACTGGTTGGATGCTACCAGAATTCAGTGCTTCTGTTCCGGGTTGGTGGGTAGTGAGTTGTGTACATACAGTATATATTCATTATCCGCTAATGACACGGGGTAGATTTAGATGTTCTGGTGTTTGTGGCTAAACGACCAGTTTATCTTCAGCGTTTCACAATCATCCGTGCATCTCTGGGTATGGTCAAACTAATGGGCTGTCGGATCAATGACATGGAACCGATTGTAATACAGGACTGGAGCTGTCCCGTCCATGACAAGTCAAATTCACGTAAAATTCGGGATGTCTCGGGCTATTCGGGACAGTTGGCAACCCTAGACCGTCTGAGCAAATGCTGCTACGTGACCTATTTCCTTAGCAGCAAAACACCGCAGTAATGGCAGTGCTGCTTTACTTCTACTCCACTTCCGCGTTTCGTAGTATTCTTCTATTATAGTTTTCCTGATCATATTTTAGTACTATGGCATGGATCTTTTAAAATAACATTAAGAAGAATGAATGTGAACCATGTATAACTTTGCATAACTGGATGACATATGTCCAGTGCAGCCGTAATTAACGTTTGTGCATAGAAATTATATCGCATTATATTATGCATGTCTCATTATATTCAAAGTAGGCCTATTGTTTTTGATGGTCACTGTGATTTTCTGCAAACATGAATGTAATTCATATATGCCCAAATGATTTGTTATCGATGGTTGCAAAATGCTTTATTTACTACTCAATTGTAATCCACATCACTGTGTCTAAATTCCAAAATATGTATGTCTCATAGCCTTTAGCCTGTGTGCTAATGATGAATGTTGATGTCTTGAACCAAAAATGAGCCATGCTTTTTGTGATTAGTCATGGTGAGTTTCCTTAAACTCAGACTGAATTTATAAACACCAATAAAAATAATACTGTCAGCTTTTCAGGAGGCGATGAAAACAAGAGTCCAGGAGACTTGATGTAATTGCGTATGGTTACTTTAATTCTGTCTCAAGCAGATACAGGTCTTCATTCAGTGGTCTCCTCTTCAACACAGTCTCTAACCAACCGTCTCCGTCGTACAGTGGTATCAGGTCCCTTATATACCTTGGCATCATTTTATTTACAATTCTTATTTTTTATTGTATTATTTTGTATTGCATTTTTAAATTGCATTTTTTTTTTGTACAATAAAATACGATGCATTTACAATGTGATCTATATTTTGTGCAAAGGTAAAGTGGCTGGACCAGTTCCTTTGCAGAGGGTGAAGTAAGGTGAATGAAAACTGCTGAGTCACTGTGAGTTGTCACTCTACCACTGGGCCAGTACACAATGGAAAACAAAACACTGAGAGTAATTACGTAATGATTAAATTCAGTATTATATAAAGTTTAACGATAAATTGTGCAATAACTTCATAATGTGTAGAATTTAAATTCAAATAAAGTTCAGCTTTGGCAGTATCTTAATAGTTGTAGCATTACATAACCGCATGTCTGTCTTTGTGATTACTCTGATAATAGAAAAGTGGGATGGTCATAGAATCTAACTCTACCAATCAGTGTTACTGGTTGGCTCCTATAAAAGCAGTAGACTTCCACACTTCCAGTTGAACGAGACTTCTTTCAACATTCCAATCTGCTTCAAGAAAGACGGTTATTGTCAAACCATGGCCAAGGATATGACTCTGTACTGGGGCGCTGGCTCTCCCCCATGCTGGAGGGCTTTGATCGCTCTGGAGGAGAAGGCCCTGCAGGGCTACAACAGCAAGTTACTGTCTTTTGAGAAAAAAGACCACAAGGGACCAGAAGTTCTTAAACTTAATCCAAGGGGCCAGGTATGTTTTTAATTTATATTCTGTACCTAAACCAGTTTAATATAAATTTTCTGCATGTAAACAAATGTTTTCTGGTTTTTTTTTTTCAAGTTTCCTGCTTTCAAACATGGAAATATTGTTGTAAATGAGTCATTTGCCATCTGCGAGTATTTGGAGGTAATTTAAACATTCAGTTCTTGCAGTAGTCAAAGTCTTTAAACTATGCTACAATGGACAACAGACAAATTGTACACATCTATAATTTTTCTTCTTTTTGGTAACAGGACACATTTAAGGGCCAAGGAACTGCACTGGTGCCACAAGACCCAATGGACAGAGCAATGATGAGACAGAGGATGCATGAGGGGAATACACTCATGTCCAAATTTGGTACATTTCAAATTTCATTCAAAACATTTACACAGCTTGAATAGAACATTGGGCAGGTCAGGTTGTACAGGACATATGAGACCTTGTGATCAGTTTTATGGCTTCACCATTATTGTAACTCTAAGTTGGGACACAAAGCAGCTCCAGGCAACCGTTTAGTTTTCAGAACCACAGAGAGTTGACTTCATGCAGTCCATATCCTCAGAGACCACCAGCACACACTCTAAAGTGAGTGAGCTATTCAAAACAAGTGGCCTGCAAAAATGCATTGTTTAAGATGTGACACAGTGCAGAGTCATGCATTCAGTCAATTCCACGATGAATGATGGACTTCATATTTTAAATCAAGGTTAGGAGGTTATGCAATCTCCATCCAACTTGGAATGGGAAAGGAAAAGGGTCAAGTTACAGTGAGCATAAGAAATAATTTCTGAATATGGGCAAAGTACTTGTGACAAACCATTTGTATTTTGGTCATTTTCTCATATTTGCCATTTCATTTCTTAATTTACCAGTTCCAGCTGAACAGTTTGACATTTCAATCCTGTTTTGTTTAATTATTAAACACATGTACTTATTCTTTATCTAATAAAATCTTTCCCTTATATATTCATACTTGCCTTGTTCCCCACATGGTGTAGGCTAAGAGGAGGTGTGCCCAATGGCTGCCATTTTTATAAACTTTGGACAAGACCATGTGAAGGGGAGAACTGTTTTGAAGGTCTTTAAGTTTCAGTTTGTGGATAAAGATTCATTTCTCACCCACTATTTATTGGGACTTAAATCTTGTAGACATGGAGTGTGACAATTTTCCTACTAAAGTTTACTTCCTATACTTACCAGTATAATGGACTTGCCTTGTGGGCCGTCCTAACCCATAAACTGAGTATAAAAGCAGAGTTTATTTTGAAAAAACTTGAACGTAGTTGTGCATGTGATCATTGTGTTAGGATTAGCCAGCTTTCCTGCAGTTCTTTACAATGAGTAAAGAATCTTGTTGATATATTTTTGAAATTTCCTTGTTTCAGTTGATGTTGCCTTCTATGTCTGGAGAGTCCCAGAAGCTGAGAGAAATGAAGCAACCCTTAAAAGGAACAAAGAGACTCTGACTACTGAGGTCAAACTATGGGAGGATTATCTGCAAAAGGTACATTTTAAACCAAGTGTATATTTAATTTGTCTCAGGCTGAGTCATTTATTCCTCAAACAAAATGGTTTGAATAAAATGTGTGTACTGCATCAGAGCAGCCTATACAAACACATTTTAATGTGCCTTTGACTACATTTTTGTATTGCAGGGTAATGGGCACTACTTGGCTGGGAAGAGCTTTACATTGGCTGATGTGATTGTATTCCCTGTTGTTGCTATGCTCTTCCGCATGGGGTAAGTATCGGGGTGAGGGTGGAGCTGTTTATCTAGTCACGCTCATACAGCATGTATTCAAATCTGTCTTCTGTAGGTTGTCTGAGGAAAAATACCCCAAACTTGCTGGCTACTACAACCACCTGAAGACTCGTCCCAGCATTGAAAAGACCTGGCCTCCCAACTGGAAAGAAACACCTGGCCAGTCAATGCTTGGCGAGATCTAACTACTTTTGTCTCCAATTTGCACTTGTCGCTTTGACATAAAAATGATGCACTAGTTTGTTACTGTAAACAAAAATAAAGTTAAATAAAAATAAAAATTACTAATTATTTTTGCTAAATCATTTTTTCACATTTGTGTAATGAAGTTTGAATCTGAAAACAAAATTTTAATTATTCAACTTAACGTAATTAGCTTTTTAAAAACTTTGTTGCTCTTCCTTAACTTGTAATGTGATAAACGTAGTGTAACAAAGTGACAATTTTAACATACAATGTTATTTTAAATGTGGTAAGTGCAATGAACTGGTAAACTGTTACAGTAATTGAAATGGTTTTGTTATTCTGACATACACCAGTAGATGGCCATCTTGTTCCTTGTACATAACCCTACAAATTTAGATCAGAGGCAGACAGACCAGATGAGGAATATGAAGATGTAAAGTGAACAAGCATTTATTTTTTGAGCTCACAGGAAAAGCTGCGTGTACTATAGAGCCTAAAATGAAAATATACTTTCTCTAGGTCTATGTTACATGCACTGTAGTTTCACGTTTCTGAATCAGTAAATGGAGAAGAACCTAAATCAAACCAACATTCAGTTTTTAATTTTGGACTTGAATTAAATGCTGTAATCACAATGCAATACATATATGCAAAAAATACATGTTTTAGCCACAGACTACAGTTTATATAAATAATAATAATAACAAATATTGAAATATTCACCTACATTTTTTCTCATGAATACAAATATATTAGATTCAATACCTATACCTAAAAACAATTGTAAATTATGGACATGTTTTAGGTAAACATGTCTTTAAAGTAAACATCTCCTGTGATCATAAGCTCTGCCTAAACTCAGGTTGAGGCCAGTGTAGCAGCGCTAGTGTGAGAAGAGCTAGTGGAGCCAACATAAGAAGACTCTGTCTTTGTGCCACTGCTCTGCCTATGCAGACACTCCTCAGGTCAGGGTATTTTACAGTGTGTAGTGTAATAATGTTGTAAGTAAGCGAAAATATTTTTTGTGAAAAAAATACCAAATCTTTGTTTTTCTCAAGCACCAGTGTGCACCAGAGTGTCACAAAGAGATTCTGTAGTATATAGATTTTTCAGGAACAGACATTGAGTTTGTCTACTCTCCAAATGTGAAGCACTGTCAGCAGATGTGTGCTCTGCAGGCCTCCTGCCTCTGCTTTACGTTTGTCCATGAAGACTGGACAAGAGATAAGAGGTAGGCAAATCTCAAATAACCTTAGGATTTCTGGTCAACACACATTATAGTGTGTTTGACGTTACATGAAACAATTCACTAAATGGAGATATGATTATTCCCTTCAAATGGACAAAAATCGTTGTGTCGGATGTGTGAATGAAAATGGCTGTTGTGCATCAAAATATTTGGAAGCAAATCCTATGGATTTAGGTTATTAGGAGGTTTGGTTAGCTGTTTAATTAAATCCAAGTTGACTTTTTTGTTTTTTGTTTTTTTTTTACACTATAGCCCCAACAAAAACGTAATTTTAATCTTAAACAGACATTGTTTCTGTTACTTGAAGAATCTGGACAGCCCAGTGTCCAGAAACATCTTCTGGGGGTGACCTCTGGGTATTCCCTCATTCCCTGCCTTGAAAATCAAACGTGATGATTTTAACAATGTCAGATTGTTTGTTTTAGTGCTGTATTCTAACTTTGTTGTCCCAGCTCCATATTTTGAGCAGACGTACTCTAACCTGGACCAGGACTGACTATCGCTATCTATTCACCACTGACTACGAGGAGCGTCAGAGAGCCTGCACACATGAGCCTGGCTGCCAGTTTTTCACAAGGACAAACTGCCTTTTTTCAAGTGAGAAAATAAGAAACGTACAAGTGCAGCAGAATGCACCCTTCTCACTGAGTTACAGGAAAAGAATGAAGAACAATATATACATGGCCCACTGACCCATTGTTGAAGGTGTAACGTCTGTTTATTTTCGTGTTTTTTATTATTATTATTATTAT
>JACN01110760.1:0-10338 GCA_000787155.1 Scartelaos histophorus | reverse complement strand
ACAGTAAAGGAGAGATCCACTCCCATTCAAAAAGAATTAAGAGCAAAAATATTGTTTCTGAAATCTTTGAGACATCATTTTACCAAAAAGCCACTCAAATAAATGAGTAGACCTACTACTATCTACCTCTGACTATTATCTGTAGCTTTTCTTTCATTATATTAATTATTTCTATAAGTTGCTGGGAGACTTTTGAAATATTGTTTTCTATCTCACCTGTATGCGCCATCTCCTTTTCATTCCTTCATCTTTCTCATAGTATTTATCATGGGCTTCGATTTACAGGGCACAGAGATTAAATGAGGCGCACATCAGCAGCAGGGAGAGGGAGCAAACTAAGGACTACGAGGCAAAGCACCCAAGGGACCTCCTGACTGGGGTGAGCCATCTGTTACCAGTCCTGGGGTTGAGAGCTCCACTTATGTCAAATCTCCCACCACCACCACAGCACCACAGACCCCACAATAACACCGGAGATAAATGAACATGGCGGACATTTTCTGGGGCACAGTGCAGTTTGGGAGACGTCATTTTCCATTTCTCTGCAGTTTAACGCGACGTATCCTTGAAGATTGAAGGTGCACTGTGTAAGTGTTTGATTGAAAGTTCGACGCCTTCTTATTACTATGGATATGCCGTTACCTTTTACTTGAATGTTCCACAGTATGACATTAAACAGCTTTAACTTACATTACAGGAGCTTTTATCGCTCAAAAATACCTAGAAAAACAGGCATTCTAACTGCCTTTCTACAGATTGGACCTGTACCTTGGTCTGATTTGGTTTCCATGTAAATATTTAATAAATAAAAATGTAATATCATACTGTGAAACATTCCAGACCATGCAATAACAATTTAATGGGGGAAAGCATTTGACAGACCCTTCACCAGAAGTGTCTCGCAATGCACCTTTAACTAGTACGCTAAATTGACAATGGTTCGTTTTGGCAAATATTAACGACAAAAAGTGCACTATATAACTTTTTTTTAAATTAAGGCTTTTCTTGAATGAATGCTTTGAACGGTCGGGAACCTGTTTTTTTTCCATGAAGATGCATAATCTTGGGGAGTGTAACTGTTTCAGATGCTGCTGTTCCAGTTTGGACCGCGGTGCCCCCTAGTGTCCAGGACCTGGACCCCTCCCTCCCTTCATGTCCTGGATTAATCTGTCCTCGTCCTGTTAGATCAGTTTCCTTCTGCCAATAGCCTTGGTCTACAGATTTACAACCTTATTGGCAGTGGATTCGTCCTGGTCATCTATGCCTGTCCGTCCATGGGAGTGGATCTCTCCTTCACTGTGGTTCTCCCTGAGGTTTCTCGGTTTTTTTCCACTGGGTTTTTTTTCGAGTTTTTCCTTGCCGAAGAAGGAGGGTCTAAGGACAGGAGATGCTGGGACAATTCTGTATTTTTGAATTATTAATTAATTACGAATTATTATTTATTTATTTATTTATTATTATTCTGCTCATTCTCTGACATTTTTGTTTGCTAATTTAACAATTTTGTGAAGCCCGCCGAGATAACTGTTGTTATGATTTTGGGCTATACAAAAATAAATTGAATTGAATTAAATTGAATTGAATAATGATGCTTTACCTGGAGTCATGTTCCATATAAAAATTACATCTCCATGGAGACAAGCAAGTGATGCCACCAGGCCATGTAACAGGTCAGATCTGTGGGGAGGCGGGCAAGCTTGCTCACAGTATTTCACCAATAATATTTTCCTAATTCAGCATCTGCAAATGCAAAATAGATGACGTAAATGCCATCTTTTGGAACATTACATCACTAAACGTTAACCCGGCTTATTTTCTTGCTTATTGTCACTTTGGTGCAAATGAAACATCTGCAGGAAGTGCCCACAGCGTCCCCCATTTGGCACTGCAGTTTTCTAACGCAGAAGTCAGGATGCTTTTATTAAACTGTTTTAGGTCAATATTGCAAATTAGCCTGATGATGATCCACGGGCGTTGCAGATTAAAACTTTATAGCAGGCTCAATGGTCCAAAATATGTCAAGATGAGCGGGAGAATCATCTGGCCTACATTCAGAGACTTGGCGTGGAGGCATGGAAATGTGAGAGAACCAGAGCTGAGCACAATTAGATGTAATGCAGGAAGCACTGAGGCTGATTGCATTAGGATGGGGGGAAACTGCTGTAGCTTTGAGGTTGTTTTAAGTAGGGCGGCACGATATGAGAAAAAGATGCAATATTCAATCACTGGGTTTAGGAGTGTGATAACGATATTATTGTGATATTTTTATATACACACACACAACAAATGCACATGCTTTCATTCACTATACAGAATGAATTACAGAAACTAAACCAAGGCCAACCCAAGTAAGACTGAATAAGGAAAATCAAAAATTACAATCAAATTTTCTTCTCTATAGGGACTGTCTTCTTTACTTTTAGCATAAAACTTTTGGAAGCAAGTCAAAAATAAAAACCAAATCCCTCTTATCTTCACTGTTACGTCACCTCCCACCTGCCCACCTAATTCAGAATGAGACGCATCACAGATTTTAGAACGTCACAGGGCAGCTGTTTTTACAAGTGTATGAAAAATATATGAAAACTGATTTTGCTGTTTTTATAACAAAGTTTGAGCTTTCTTCAAATAATTGCTTATTTACCTGACATGCTTTGGCGCTGAAATCAGGAAGCAGGACACACAGACCATCAGCAGAGACTAGGGGGCGTTTACCTCGGCTCACGCACAAAACGCACTTCTCCAGAGACCAACGCACAACAGTAGGCGTGGTCAGTCTGATAGATGTGCCAGATCTTTCAAAGTGACCACGCATGGGTCAGATTCGCATAATATTAGTTCATTTCTAGTTTATTTAACCCTATCTACCCCCTTTGATTCTTTTTATATTTCACATACGGAACTGAATTGGATCAAAATACCATATAACATCTTAAGTTGTTAAATTATTTGTTTAAAAATAATAAGCAATTACGCAGTATTTGTCTTATTAGAAGAAAACACAAAGTTCATGGATAAAAATGCACTCAATACAATTATGAAGTCTGTAAAAACATTTTGAAAGACCGATGGAGGTTATAAGACAATTCTTTTATTCTGGAAGCTGTTATTAATTATGGGCATCAAACCTGACAAGTGTGGGTGAGACTATGACGTTTTTAAAGGTACCACATTTGCTCCACTACAAAGAGATTTATCATAACATTGCTGTAATAGAATATGTGGACTTCTCATGATGTATGTAATCCCTGTACACATGGCAACAATAGTTTGACAGGTATGACTTTACTATAAAAATCCTTTGTTTAAAATCTGGTGTGTTTATGAAAAGTGCTGATTTCCACACAAGTCTGGGAGCAGCAGAGAGCCAGAGCTGGATGTGGGGCCACCCTGCAGACACACTATTTTAATCACTTCATTTACACACGCGCTCTGGGTATTTCCATGCAAATGATCTGAAAAGGTCACGCTGAAAGGGGAGATGTATTCTGTTTCAAATAGTGTTTATCAAAAACAAGCAGAGGCAGAAGTCCAAAATCTCTTCCCAAAGCCTGTATTAGTGTAATTTGTCCACAAAGCGCTTTGGCTCAAGGCTCAATCACACAATTACCTACAAAACAAAACAATGGCAGGCTGCGCGCACGGGTGGCGCTTGCGTCAGTGAAGAGCGCCCTCCAGTGGTCAGAGAAAATACTACAACAGCAAAGCAGCACCTTAACTGCAAGCTCCAAAAGAGATGGGGATTTCAGCCTTAAAGCCTTAAAACACTTAAAGGTCCTATATTACGCAAAAATGACTAGTTAGTTTTAAGCCATGTTAGATGTTACCGCCTCAAAAACACGTTTCCTGCATCGTGTCCATCACCATCACCAGAGCTCTCAATTCTCCACCTGCTAGTACTTCCACCTTATGTCATGACGCTGTAGTTAATGAAGTTAATGGAAATATTTTATTTAGTAAAATGGATGATTCTAAGATGATTCTAGGTGTATGGAGTTTAAAAAAAAAACAAAAAAACTAAACAATGAGGAACACTGTTTTCCATTTGAAAGAACTATGTATACTAACTAAACTAAATATGCAGGATTTGTGTGAATGAAACATAACTGATCAGAAAGTGGTGCTGTGACCAGGAAGAGTAGAGCGTCTGGTAGCAGTGACTTATACAAACATAGATGCTTGAGAGGCAGGAGTAGCTCAGTCTAGTGGTCTACAGGTTTTGTATGTTTTTTGTTTGTTTGTTGTTTTGTTTTCCCAATTCTCCACAAAGTGATATTTATATATTGCACACTTCCCAATTGTAATGTAAACCATAACATTTTCAATAAATAATTTAAAACAATACAACTGTGTGCAATTATTATGTGCACATTAGCGTATGTCATAAGTGTTGAGTGCTATGAAAGTGCAATGAAAATATATATAACGTGCATGTGTGAATACTCATATAGTAACTATAATGGCCTGTTACAGGTGCCCTTCCACATGCAAGTGCAACTATATACACTGTGTGAATAATTATCTGGCAAATTGTATTTATGAGGATTATTTTTATTTTTAATAATTTGACAACTACAGTGCTCTTGGTCAATCCAAAATTTTACTACCTGAATATTTAAGTGAAGTTTTGCCTTTTTGGGGAAAAATCTATGAGTGCACAATTATTGGGCAACTATTAATGTGCAGTTATTATGCAACTAAATGAAAAATAATTAATCAGTTTTATATAGGACTTTTCTGGACACCCAAAACAACAATGCCAATTAGCATTAGCCACCCTTCTTCTCAGTAATAGTCATAAGCCCTCCATTCATAGAGTCTGACAGTTTATTGATCTGTTGACAATCAATTCTTTGTGCTGCAGCAACCATAGCCTCTCAGACACTTTTCAGAGAGGTACTGTTTTCCTTCACTGTAAATCTCCTGTTTAAGCGCCCACAAGTTCTCAGTAGGGTTTAGGTCAGGTGAGGAAGGGGGCCATGTCATTATTATTTCATCTTAAAGGCCTTTTCTGGCTTGTAGGGATGAGTAGATGAGGCCTCAAGGTGTAACACATTTCCAACACTGTTGTGCTGTGCTGATGCTCTGCCGGTGCGCTCTATGGCGCCATCTGGTGGTTTAAAAATTAACTGCTTCAGATGTAGAAGGATCGACACAGCTGGGCTCGTTCAGACACGTGAACACTCATTTGTGATATAAAAAAATGAAAGAACTGACCAGGAGGGTCATGCAGTCTCATTAAAGCAAATCACAGCCCACTGTACAATACAGTCAGCAAATACGTGATAGAAGACAAGGTGAATGGTTGTGAAAATGATATAAAATACGATTCTTTCAGTAAAGCTGTAGAGTTCCACTTGGGAGTGATTAAAATGAGCCACACATAAGCCTGTCTTGTTTCTCTGAGGTGATGAACACTCAGGTCTGAGCCGTCTCAGCTCCGATACCATGAACACACGCCAAACCATCCACACGTATCAGTCACATGACTTTTCTTAAAGTGATACACACAGTAACACAACTCGACACAAGCGTCACTTGCCAAGATCGACACAAGTGTCAACGCGTTGATTCGTTTGACCCATCACTACTGACTGGCCACGCAGTGAAATAGGCTACTTCTATGCATGAGATGGACTATTGTCCTGCATAAAAACCATGATCCCCTTGAAAGATGCAGACTTCTGAGTCCATCTTTGGGACAACTAGCTCATTTTAATAACACCAGCCAATACCAATATCCCACCTCACTGGAGTCTGCGTCTAAGTTGGAGCTCTGTGCCCATTACTGATCCAACCATCTGGTCTGTCAAGAATCACTCATCAGTCCATAAAATCTCAGGAAAAAAACCTTTCCTGACAGACTCATGTTCGACTTTTAAATCTTTTGCAGTTAATTTGCACCTATGTGGTCATAGCCCAATTTTTTTCAGTTTCAAGAGTGCTGCATCACTTGAAAACTTTCGCAATTTTTGACTTTTCCCCGAGTTAAATCGTTTTGGCCTGCAGAAAAGCTGCCTGATAATTTCACACACCTTGGTATAGGGCATTGACCTCCTTAGGCCACACAGGCCCTCGAGAGATGAATAATTAAAAAAAATTAAAAAAATTAAATTAAAAAATCACATTATATGCTTATATCCAACAAGAATAAGTTAATATGGCTTGGAGTTGGAGAATATGCATAAGAATCATGATAGTCAAAATACCCACTTGCCTAATAATTGTGCACACCGTGTAGGGCACTACTGATATGTATAAAACATCACAGTCAATTAGTATAACTGGCATACTGTACCAGACAACTTTACTAGAAAAGCCAACAATGTGGAGGAAACAATGTGATTTGCTGGATGAAAGAATCAAGTCGTCTTTCTTTCCTCAATTTTATTGACAATATACAAGAACATCTTGCACACGCAGATCTCCCCAGCAGTCCAGGCTCACTGCAAATGAAAGAAAAAAGTTAAATAGTTATGCCAGTGCAGACATACAAGAGGCTGGAACTTAATGCTGTCATGAGGTTCAAACCAGATGCTTTAAAAAAACCAAAGAAAAAAACAACCCACACACAACTAGTCAGAGCCAGGATTCTAGTGAAGAGCTTGTACACACTCTAACCAATGCCTTATACCCCTTATTTCACCTTATTTCAATTAGTATTTGAAGCATTCCCAAAACACTATATTGGAACACACGTGGACCATACCCTGAGTCAGAACAAAGGACAAAAGTCTTGGGTTTGGGGTTTCAACACACAGACTAACATAAGGAAACATGCACAGGACTAACAGATCTGCTCTATGATGTGCTGCACACGGCACACCATGCATTTAGCCTCTGTACCTGAAATTGACACATCATTTCTGCAAAACAAATCCATGAAGGCAAATTAAGAAATGTGACAAAAAATATCAAATTAAAATTAATGGAAAAGGGTTAAAAAAGATGGTGAAGATGGGAATGACAAAACTACAGCATGGTCTAGTTCAATTGTGCTCCAGACATTAATAAAGCAGCAATTTAAACTTGTGAATAGTGCATCAGGATTTTAAATACAATATTAAAAAGGGTTGTTCACTTGGATGCTCTTAAGAGTTTTAGTATTGGTGTAGAAACCCTTTGAATGCAGGTTTTTACAGGTTGGATAAGTCTTAATACTGGGTGGTTCATTCAAAGGCAAGACATCCAAGGTGGTCTATGCAACCTCTGGATTGCTACACACTGCAGTTAGCCTGGGTTTACCTTCTATAGATCCAGATGGACAAAGTGGATGAGAAGGATAAAGGAATTAATAAAGAACAGTTTGCAGAAAAATAACTTTGTAAAAATAGACTAGAGTAGTAATACACATATGGACCTGCTGTTCATTTGGAAAAGCTTTATGGTCTTACCTTTTTGCCAGCAGCACCCACAGAGGCCTTCTTGACACCTCTGACTTTCTTCATTCTGTTCTTGCGTTCCTTGCGCTGTTTTCTTGAGGTCTTTTTCTTCTCATAGAGCCCGTGCTGAGGAGACACACGTTTTGTTATAATCAAAATAAAAACCAGAATGACTTTGTAAAAATAACCAAAACATGTTGTCAAATCTTAGTATATCATGGCTTTCCACAATATACTCAAGACTGTTTAACTATGTTATAATACAGCAATGAGCCCAAAAAAACCCTAAAGACCATGATACTTTGCCATTACAGTGCAGGCTATGATAATTATGCATTTTTTAATTAATTATTGTATTTTAACTGTATACAACTTAGCATTATAATTACTTTTTAAAAGGCATTCAAGTTGATAGTCTCCACAAAATATTGCAAGAAATATCATACAGTTGCACATTGTATCAACAGATTTGAATGTTGTTACAACCCTAGTCTCAATCTCGTTAAGTGACTGTAACTCACCCTGGCCAGTCTGTGCTTGGGCTCGTTCTTCTTAGCGTAGTCTAACGAGTCATAGACCATAGCAAAGCCTGTTGTCTTTCCGCCTCCAAACTGAGTTCTGAAGCCGAACACGAACACAACATCGGGAGTGGTCTTGTACATCTTGGCGAGTTTTTCCCTGATTTCAGTTTTAGGGATTGTGGCTTTGCCTGGGTGCAAGACATCGACAACCTGCATGTTCAGAGGGAGCACAACGTTAGAAAAAACTAACATCTGAACACAAGCCCATCATGAGACATTATACACACCATTTGCTTCCTCTGAAGCAGCCGGTTTGTCATGAATTTACGGGTCCTGACGGTCACTGTGTCGTTCTGTGAACAGAAAACAAGTCACATTCATTACAAAAAGTACCACCACATACCCTGCATAGGTCAGATTTATGAAAAACACTCAGGCACGTCTCGAATGTAAGTCGAACACAGTCCATGCCTTTTCAAAATTGAGATTCAATGGACCAATGCTACAACGTATGCAAGACATTTTACTGTACACAAACAAAATGGCTTGAACTGTGTTAAAACTGATTAAGAGTCAACATCAAGTCTATTAAAAATGTACACTATAGTTATTTAACTGCACATGCTATATAATACATTGTTGTGCACGAATACACATTAAAAACTGTCAACACCTCTCATGCTCCTTTAGTCTTTAGCCTAGCTACGCAGCTAGCTTTACATATTGGACCCCCCATATATGTTTACAGACTTAACCAACTTTATATTTCAGATATACACATTCTTTGACGCGAACACCAGAAATGAACATAATCACAACAATGGGAAAAGGACTACGCTGTATAATGTGGGCACAATGTCTCCACTAACAACGTCCGGGTAGCATTTGGTTTGAATAGAAAAATGTCTCTTTATTGAAGCGATCTGCCATCAATATTCACCGCACCTTACAGATCTTATACAGTCAGGTACTTATTGACGAATGTGCAGGTCTAGGGAAACGGATGGCCACGATAATTTAGGGATATATGCTCAAAACCTGGCCTCAAACTCACCATCTTGACACCGGCCTCGCTGAGGGACGTAGAAAAGGAGGAAGGACCAGCAGGGGCCCGCGAAAAAGCCTGTCGAGAAATTCGAGGACCCGGGACTTATTGAATATGCCTGCTAGAAACGCGCTATTTATTCACTAAATAAGATTCAGATACATAATATTATTTATAATCTTTTGTTTTACTTCACCTGAACCAAGAATAGTAATTTTCCCAGCTAACCTAGGTGAGTTGATCCCATTAGCTCTTATACATTTGTGATTTAAATTATTTAAATCAAGAACGGTGCACGCATTTATTTATAAAAAAAAAAAATGGGCCAAATAATTTATTTCTGACACATTCGCAAACATGGAAATGTTTTGTCATTATTTTTCTGCTACTTGACAGTACGTTTCTCTTTTTATTTCGAGTTTACAGATGGGATTGCATGTCATACAGGGGAATGTCAAGTAGAAATAGAAAAACAGTTAATATCACAGTTAATGACAAAAATATGAAATAAGCATGGAAGTTGCCCAGCTAAACTCCAAAAAATGCTTAAATGCTTAAAATGCTCGGAATGTAATCAAAATACACCTCTTACGAATCAAATGAGTGGTTTTAGCGCTTTAGCTTTGCTACTTGGCTCGCTCTTACTCAGAGAAATTAACAAGTGCATAAGTTAAGGCGCTAAAAACATTCTCGTCCAGGACAACATCCGTGTGCTCCGTTTGTGTGCAGAAACTATGGCGTAAAAGATGCTCTCATTCAGAGTCAAGTACGTGCACTCCAAGCAGCAATCATTAAAGAATAAATCCCATCATTTATTACGAGGCAAAACAATGTATCTGGCAAACAGTGGCGTGCACAAATAGACGCCAGGTGGTGCTAAAGCATCTCTTAGCCCTCTACAAAAAATGCCCTTTTGAAAGGGATCTATTCCGACTGTAGCATTTCTCAAACTAGGGAGGGCATCTGACACACAAAGGCATTTCAGAACATGTTTGTAGAGGTCTAAACTACAGGGTTAACAGCAATCAGAATAAGAGCTGGAAGTGCACAGATCTCTCCAATCAAGTGTTTCATGTTCAAATCACACAGCAACTGTCATTATTACTTATATTGTTCTTCACAAACCCAAACTCTAAATCCTTACAAGAAGAACAGGTGTAATGAGGTATTTAACACTCACTGGTGTCATTTCAGATGCTGTGACAAAAGGGAAGTCCAAAGCTGGAGACTGGATCTTCACCAGGAGGACATGGAGCTGAAGAGGAGCCAGGCTCACTGCCCCTCTGACCTCTGACCTCTGACCTCAGACTGAAGCTCAATACACTGCCCACTCTAGAAGTACAACAATCAGACTCATTGTACAGTGGTAAACTCAAGTTAAGTTTGAACA
>KN521644.1:32968-48668 GCA_000787155.1 Scartelaos histophorus | reverse complement strand
GGGGGAAAGAGAGAGAGATGAAGGGAGATTATATATGAGAGAGGGGAAGAGAGCGGGAGAGATAGAGATGAAGGCAGTCATTAGATCTAGAGAAGGAAAGGAAGAAAGAGAGAGTGTGAAAGAGAGAGAGAACTCCACAAAGGTGAGCAGGGCTGATCTGTGCTGTTCTGAACATGAAATAACAAGTGTGACATTTGTTAACTTTTTTTTATCATCTTTGCAAAAAATAATCCTGTGGCCTTTATCCGTTATATTTATTAAAGGACCTTGAAGTTTTTAAGATAAATGACAATACGTAAGCTGCAGAAAGCCTGAGGGTGAAGTGAGGGAGAGACATTCAGTGGATGGAGTTTACCATAATAAACAATGAGCAGCAACTTGTAAAAATATGTTTATTACATTTTATTCAAGAATTTTGTCCATGAGCCTTTTTTATTAATAAAATCTCATACAATTTTCAGATGTCTTAGAATTCATGTCAATATCAATATTTATATTTTTCACATTTAATTCCATGCATAAATACATTAAATATATTCTGTATGTAAAATTATTATTTAAAGGGCCATATTATGCTATTTTGTGATATTTTCTCCTCACAAGCACAGTCAAAGTTGTGTTTTGTTTCATTCACACATAATTAACACATACATCCTGCATATTTAGGCTGAGTTCTCAAACAGAAAACACTCTTGTGACATCATGTGGTAATACAGGTTGTGCTCCACTGTGTTTTTAAACTCCATACACCTTCACTAGAATCATTTGCATAATTTCAGACCTAGAATTCCCAGTCTCTACTATACTAAAGTGTGTGAATGAAACAAACAACCCGGGTAGGTTTTTGAAGAAGTATCAGTACTAAAAGTACTATAGTGACTAAAGTACTGTAGGACCTTTAGCAACCATTCTATACATAACTCTCACAGCTACATTTATACTGCAACAAATTACAGGCATGTAATAGCTATAATGGACAAACCTGGACGCACAACTGTATCAAAAATGAGTCGGATGCAGTAAAAACAACAGCTGGGTGGATGAAGTATGTGCTAGTGCGTTTTTAATTGTGACAGCTGTTTTGCACTAATGGCATGAAGTGGCACGTTTACAACAGTTTCCTCTCCATTCCTTAACCCCAGCTCAATAGAGTCCCCTGCACATCTGTGAATCTGCCGTGGTATAAGATTATCCAGAGGAGACATCTACCATACTGGGAGGCTTATATTCTGTACAGAGAACTGTCAGCGTGCCTCAAGTTAGCAGAAGCTGACAGGAGCAATGACACAAGCTGCTTATGAGGTCAGTCAATAGGCACCATTTAGATGTAATTAAGTTTGAGAAGAGAAAATGTCACGAATAAATGTAAAATTAAAGATAAAGAGTCCTACCAACTCTTGTGAATGAAGAAGGGCACTCTATTGACCCTGGCTGGACAAGGGGGTGCTGGAGAGTTAGTTTTTGGAAATAGTCCGGAGTCCAGTTTTTTAAGCTCTTGGGAGACCAAACTCATGTCTCTGGGCAGGGCTCACATACGTTTTGTTGGCTTTACTGTGGGACCTTCATTACCTTGAATTTGGTGTGGAGCTCTTAGGTAGTTTCAGCCCCTTTTTGTCCAGCGTCTTTGGAAATTTTTGGACAGTTTTGTGTAGTGTAGAGTTGACAGTTTTGTGTAAAAAAACAGTTATTGGTTCCAGTATGTTTAATGTCTTGTCTGGTGTTGCTAGATTCTCCTTTTCTGTAGTTGATCCAGTCTCTTGTTCTTTTGTGGGGCTCCCAGTCTTGGGTGGCTTTTTTTTTTTGTAGTTGACACTTTTGGGTCGTTAACAACAATTATTGTCTAATTTCTCCTCTGTCCTACTGGGTATCTCAGGTTTTGGACTGGCGTTTCCAATCAGTTGAGCCCACTTCTCCAGTGTGGGCTGTTCTGTGGGGGTCCAACTTTTTAGTGACACTGACATGTTAACCCCTTTTTTGTTGATCATCTTCTGGAAACCCTGGAGATCTTTTTGGGTTGTTAACCATGATTACTGAAATCTCGACTTTCTCTTCTGGTGTCACAGTTATCAGCATTTTGGGAGAGTTTTGGTAGGATGAAGTCAAAAGATTCTAGTAAAGGTGAATTTTAAAAACACAGTGAAGTATTTTCTTTTTGGGAGAAGAATTCTAAAGTCTAAATATACAGGCTCTGTGTGGATGAAACAACACACAACTATGTTTGTGAGGAGGAAACAACATTATCACATAAATGATAAAATAGCACAATGTGGGCCCTTTAAGCATTATAAGTGTACTGAGCAAAATAAGGATTTTGTGTTAGTAATAGTACCAGCAGTATTTATATTATGATTTACAGTAACATACTCCTGCTGATGTTTAGTACTTTATCCAGTTCTCTAAATTATACACCACGCCCGGTCAGTGGAACTTGTCTTTTGGTCTTAAGAGACACTTTCCTCAAATAACAATGTGTCTTTAATGACATTTTTCTGATGAATGCTTTGCTTCACACTGACCTTCTCCACAGAAGCCAAGACTCCATCTGCTCCAACCAAAAAGCCATTTTTAATTAAACCACTCCAATACTTATCTCTGTATTTTTCATTTTCCTCTTTGAGCTCAAAACCCATTATCTTTGTCTCAAGAACTGTCAACGCATCAAGATTTCACCTTGTGTGACGGCAGCTTCATACAGCCTTTAGATAAGTTGACTTTGGTTGCTCAGATGAGGAAATTAAAAAGCTCAAAGCGTTTAAAGCCCCAATAGCATTGATCAAACAAAACAACAAACCAAAAAAACTCCTTTCTTATTTTCACAGAATCATTATTATTTCGGAATGTAGAGGAAATTTGAATATGACAATCGCACATTGTTAACAAGCTTGGCATCATATCACCCCCTTTGGCCAGAGATGTTCTATGTGGGCACAGACGCCATCTTGGGCCTCCTCAGAGAACGAACAACCCTTCTAATACAACCCTTAATTCTGAGCTTCAGGGGGAGATCCTTCTACTGAAAATTTTATAACCAAAAAATTCAAGTTTGGGTGGGATTTCCAACACTGGTCATGAATACAGCAATTTGAACACCTCCATAATATTATTACTATTTGAGACTGAATCAGCATCGACAATGTAAAATAATATGATTGTGTTTGGATTAGATGGGACAGAATTATTTAGTAATGGTTCAAGTAATAGTTTTGTCACCTGGGATCCAGATTACACTCTTCTTCAATACTATGAATATGTGAGGCTGGGAACTGGTGAATCTCCCAGTTTTCAGATAGGTGTGATCGACAGGGGGATTAGCCAGACACACACACACACACGCACACACATGGGACACACACACACACACACAGACACACACACACACACACACACACACACACACACACACACACACATACACACACATGGACACACAGGGACACACACACACACACACACACGGACAGGCACACACACAGACACAGACACAGACACACACACACACACACGCACACAGGGACACACACACACACACACACACACACACACACACACGCACACACACACACACACACGGACACACACGGACACACACAAAACAAAAAAATTGCAGATCTTTGAATAATTAATGAGCAAATCACTAAACGCTGTTACTCTGAGGTAAAATAAAGTTGATTTTCTTTGTAAATCACATGTGACCAATGAGCTCCTTCATTTCACATGTGTCAATGAAAAAACAAATTTGACGGTGCTTGAGGACACATGACGGGTGATGGGTGAAACACAGAGCAATATAATTGTGGATTTGGCAACAACATTGTTCAATTTTGTCATTTTATTTTTAGCAAAGATTTCTGATTTAACATCGAATGTCAGTGTTAGTTACAGTATCAATGAGAGGACAACCTTCATGCCATACGCCATACAATTGTGCAACTCACCCTTATGTAACAGATGTTGTGTTATGTCAATCACAATTTTATCTTTGCACTATTTCTCCGAAGGACCTCTTGTTTGCACCTGAGATATATTTGTATTACTGTATTTCTATATGTTTTATTTTTACTTGTAGACGGACAGTTTGTTCATCATCACGACGGATGCGATTGCAGCCTGAGTGCAGAAAGCGCCACTGCCTGCTTGGTTAACATGAAGTTGCAACACGAGCTAGCGATGTTGCACTAAAACAGTTTACCGCCGTGTGATAAAATAAGTTAAGATGCTAAATGAACATTAGTGAGTGGGTTATGTCTTAATGACCCGTATGTGTTAAATGCAGGTGAGTGCTTAAATGACGAGAAGAAATGGCTCAAACTTCAGACGAACATCAACTCATACCTGATCGATACACCTAGGCCGCCCCCTGAAGAGCCTGAAATCTACTGAAATCCTATAAGACACTGACATGGACAAGACAGGACAGCGGCTCTTTCTGCAGGAGACATGCGCAGTAGAAGCAAAGTGAGTATGATAATCCCTCTATACATTTGTATTATTATGCCTTATTTGACATCAGTCTCTTATTTATTTATTATTTACTACTTATAAACTGTTCATTTATTATTACCATTTATATTTTTGCTCTTTTTATTATAATATATAATAATGTGGGAGCTACTGTGTCCAAATTATTTCCCTTGTGGATCAATAAAGTTTGTCCAAGTCTAAGTCTAAGTCTACTCCACTTTCTCCTGTGTTTGCATACTGTAAATTTCTCATCCATTTGTATTATTCAGGGGACGATTAGCACCCACCGCATGTTCCTGGGATGTTTCTTCAGCCTCCTCTCCCCTCCTGATCGGACCACTACCCTCCGGAGCGTGTAAATCTCAACAGTAAATATTTCAGCGGGGTCGGGCCCGCTCCCCCCTCTCTGCAGGGGTTAATGGGATTCAGATCATGCCTGTGCCATTACGGACGCTCTAATTAAATCAGGAGATGTAGCCGTGGGTTTGTAGTGCCACACTTTTTAAAAAGGGAACAGCGGAGACAAGGGTGATAATTGATAGCAGAGAGCACCCAAAGGCCCTCCAAATACTTGTAGATTTAAAGCTTTTTGGGTGCACTGTGTAAGAGGCAACAGGGGTAATAGCCTTTTAACCATTTAGAAAGTTCATAAATCCAAGAACAAAATTGAACTTTGTTGTTCACATAAACCCCACTCGACTCCATACAGGATGCCGTCACTAATGTAAATACTTGACTACTCTATTTAGTATCAAGTATGGCAAAAAGATTACTACAACAGTGTATACAAAATCAGGCAACATTTTAACGTGATAATAGTTTAGTAATTTTTAAGTTTTCAGAGTATAGATACATGTGAGTGGTGATACATGTTATAATCAATATATTGCAAATGATTCTCTGTGATGTATTGCTGTCTCAAACCATTTTAGACACTATATTTCTTTCTTAAAACACTACCACTGCAATGTTAATATGAAATCCAACTATTTTAATCATCAAAACAGTGGCCACGTTAAGCAGCATGAACAAGTTTCCTTCCTCTAAATTGCAGTGCGGTCACAAAACAAACTGCTGAGAGATACTAAAAATACTCTTGATGATATGTCAAAGCAACATCCCATGATATCACAATAGACTGATACTTCAATTTTTTTGCACACCTCTAACTAGAAGCACATGCAATCTCTTTTTCACCAAATAAATACAAATACAAAATAATTTCTCAAAAAAAAAAATGTGGTTGCTTTTATGAAATCAGAAGTGTTACTATTACCCATGCATATTCCAGGTCTTGCTCAGTTGTGTGTTATCATATTAATAATAGGTACCACACAAATGTTATACTTCTGGTTACATTTCTTTATGCCATTGCTTTTATTATAAATGAATGCCAAATAAATCTTTGTTTCCCTGTAGACTTCTGTACGCAGTAATTGAATCGACTTACTCAATAGTCATAAGCATAATCATGACTCCTCCAGGTAAGAGCTGTATAAGGTGCTGGTCATTCTTTACCAACGTGACTTAAAGCCATTCACAGAAGTTTCAAAAGCTCATACAAAAATTCAATCTGTTTTATTTTAGTGAGAATAATCCAAGAGAGACACTTTTAATTTCAAAACGCCCCTTAGCTGTGACCTAAAATTAATTGTTCATTTTTCTAACAGAGGAGGCCTCTAGAGATAGACAGGAACAGGGAGGAAAGGAGGCAAAAGGAATTCTGGGTAATTACATAAGTCTTTTGAGTGAAGCAGGAAACGTGTATGGTTTTGGATTATGTTGGTTTAGTCGTGGAGAGGGAGAGTTGACCCAAGGCTAAAGAATTAAAGTGTTGACATACAAAACTGCCGAGACCTAGAAGCCTCTTATAAATCAAGAGTGGCAGCAGTCTCGGCAAATTAGGCACACGTCTCGCCAATGAAACGCTGGCTGTTAAAAGGTGTTAAATATGCTTCACACTTGGCACACTCAACGGTCAAAGCCACAACATCAGATCATACAATTTAAAAGGCACATTATGTAACTTGTTTGCTTGTCTTCACACTGTTGATATTGTTTGCCATTAAACGTATCTGTCTTTACAAATCCATGTGTTACTGCTTTAAAAGTGCACCATATACATTTTCTCATAGAGGATCCATCACCAGCTTCTCTCCATGGAGATGCTGCCTGAAATGTTTCACAGAATGGCATGACACTTATTTATCTCTAGAGACACTGAGTGATGCCATAAAGTCACGTTATATGTCAGATCTGTGAAGAGGCGAACACACACGATGCACCTTTAAGACTTGGAATTAAAAATAAAATGTATATAATAATTAAAATGAATAAACAGATAAGATTTTGTGTCTATGGGAAACAGGCTCATTTATTTGCTAGGTCAACTGAAGTTTAAGTATTCATCTGATTTGAAATGTGGATGGAAATGTTAACAGCCACTTGATAAACTACAGCTAAATTTTTTTTTTTTTTTTTTTACAGTTAAAATGTGTATAAAAGAGCCCCATTTAGATTATTGAATACAGATAAATTCAGGGTTTGTGTGCTGTGTGTGTGCATGAGACAAAACACAACGTCAGTGATCAAGAAACAACATTATAACAGATCAGAAAAAAGCATAATATAAGCCCTTCAATTTCTGGATTCAAGCGATTAGTCATGCTTCTCAAAAATAAAGGTATGGTTTTCAGCAGCTCCTTCTGAGGCGATAAAAAACTGAAATCTATCAGCTGACTGAAGAGAAGGAGAAACAATAGGCTAAAGGGGAAAGCAGACTTCAGCTTGATCTCACATAGGCTACAGTAAAGCACATAGGCAATTAGGATAAGTGGAGATGACAATGTGGTGTCTGTGACTGGGTTTAGAAAATGTGTTGTGACAAAGGAAAACAACACATCATCAGAGGGAGTGGACCAGTCATACCCCCGTCGGCAACCGATTCCAGGGACAGACACGAGTCACTGAGACAATTAACCACATTAAAGACAGTCCTATATTTTCCCATAACTGAATATTTCTCTTGATAAAACTGAACAAAAATAATCATCATTCATCAAAGAAATGATGAGTGATGGCTAAAACTATTATCTAAAAAACTGGCCCGCCAATTTCTTGTTTCTATTGAAATACTATTGTTTTGCCTGCAATGTTTCAAAGTATGGCATTAAACTTATCAGTCTCCAAAGAGACACCAGGCAAATTTACAGGCAAGGTCTGTGAAGAGGCAACCCTACTCAGAATGCATAATATTAAAGATATTTTTGAAGGTAAAATTATTGATTCACAACACAGAGTGTATAAAGAGGGGACTATGGGAGTGTGACCCATAGGGAGTGTGTAGCCCACAGCGTTCTGCTCCAGTCAGATGAAGCTTGTGTTGCAGTTACAGAGGCAGATTTGGAGTCAGGCTCCGTATGAGGAATAGGAATTTACACTGTGCGCATAATTATTAGGCAAGTTGAGTTTATAAGGTTTCATTTTACAACTGAACAACCTTAAACCTCAATATTTAAGAAAGTAAAAGTAAAGTTTTGGCTTTCTTTAGGAGAAAGTCTATGCACAATTATTGTTAATGCCAATTATTAATGTGCAGTATTATTGGCAGCTAAATGAAAATTTTAAATTTTCAATTTCAACTGTGAAAATAGTAAACAACTCAAAATTTACAAATAAAGAGGCCATGCCATTACTTTTGTATCTTTCAGGCTTCATTAGCCGTGCAGTGGAGCATGCATTATCCTTGTAACACTGCTTGAACAAAGTGTCTTCTAAAAACTGGCAGTAGTTTTTGGAGTTCATTTTGAGGTCACCTTCAGCTGAAAAAGGTCCAACAAGCTCATCTTTAATAATACCAGCCCATGCCAGTCCCCCACCTCGCTGGCGTCTGACTCCAAGTGGAGTTCTATGCCCATTACTGTTCCACCGGCCCATCCATCTGGTCTGTCAAGAGTCACTCTCATCTCATCAGTCCATAAAACCTTTGAAAAATCTGTCTTCACATATTTCTTGGCGCAGTGTTTATGTTTCAACTTATTTTTTCTGTTCAGAGGTGGTCGGGGTTCAGCCTTCCTTACCCTGGCCTTGGTCTCTGAACACTGAACTTGTGCTTCTGAGTGCTCCAGGTAGGCTGCACTTCTGGAATACGGCAGCGCTGGAGGATAATGGGTTCCTGGCTTCATATTTGATTCTTCTCAAATCTCTTGCAGTTAAGTTGCCTCTTGTTTTTCCCAACACCTTTCTTGCGACACTGTTGATTATTTGCAACCAAACAGTTGATGGTTCTGTGATCATGCCCCAATATTTTTGCAATTTCAATTTGCTACATCCTTCTGGAAGACCTTTTACAATTTTTGACTTTTCAGAGTCAGTTAAAGGCCCATTTTGCCTGAAGCTGCCTAATAATTCTGCACACCTTGATATAGGGGGTTAGTCTCCTAAAATACACATCACTGGATCTGCTTAAATCCAATAAGAATTCAAGTTTATTTAGCTTAGAGTTGGAGAATATGCATAAAAATCATCCATCCATTTTCTTCTGCTTATCCGGGGCCGGGTTGCAGGGGCAGCAGTCTAAGCAGGGTGCCACCGCCTTCGGCTGCCACCCAGATCCTCTCGCACCAGCCCCAGTGCGATCATGATATGGTCAAACTACCCAAATGCATAATAATTGTGCACACAATGCATTAACAGACAAAATAAAAACACCAGGATCATGTAGAGAGGGTTATGTGAACATTTTAAAACCAAGATTATAAGGCTCACCACAGCAGTTACAGAGAGAGGGTCAACAATATTCCAAAGTCAATTGGAACCAGACTCAGAAGGAGCCGTGGGCACTCTCATGCTCATTTCCTATTTGGAACATGGCGGCTAGTTTGTTATCTGTGCCTATTTATATGTACAGTCTATGATTCACAATAATAAATCAGAGTACCTCTCACAGTAACCTAGTGACTCTAAAGATGTACCATATTTTTGGAGATTGTCTGTTCTCATGGTATTATTGATATTTTTCACATTTGTAGAAGATTCAAAGACAAAGATGCTGTGTTCAGTGTTCCTTGGGTCAACAGGAGACAATACAGCAGAGAGTGAAAGCATGAGTCATGTGTAACACTGGGCCTGTGCTTTAAAGCCTCACCTCACAGTGAATCATGGCTCTTTGTCTTTGGGAGTGTTGTATTGTTGTGAGTGATGATGATGCTCCGGGGAAAGAGGCAAGTTAAGTGGTCTTCTACAGAGTACTTATGGGAATGCAGCCTAAAACGTTCTTGTTTTTTTTACTACTTTATAAGTTATATTATGCAAAAATTAACTTGTGAGCTCTAGAGGTTCATTACGTAACTTTTTTGGTTGAGGTTCTGCCATCTGCTTGACTCCATATTGATATGACATTTAATTTAACAACATGGAGACCAGCTAGCCACAACACCAGGGCAAATTACAGGTCAGATCTGTGGAGAAGTGGGCCTACTGATGGTATGTATATTTTTGCAATAGTTTTGAGAAATTATTGTAATTGAATAAACACAATATATTTGTTTAATGCCATACTATGGAACATCCCAGGCAGCACAATAAAATCAACATGGAGACAAATGGCAAACTCACCAAAAAAAAAGTTACCCTGTGCACCTTTAAGTCACGCCATAATGTTGTTATCTCCTCAGAAACATACCTGGTGTTGTGTTTTGTTTCATCCACATGTGTTTGAATTTTATTGTATCATAAAAAATACGTCTATTTAGTCTGTTTATGTCTCTAAAGCTCAAAATGCTCTGTTCCACCTTTTGATGTCATGTAGTGGTAGTTTTCTAGTTAACACAGTTTCCCGTTACCCTTTTTTGTTTGTTTGTTTGCTTGAGAGAAGAACGCAGCCTAAATACAGAGTTTGTGTTAAACATGTGTGAATGAAACAAATCACAGTTTTAGGTATGTTTTTGATGAGGAAACATTATAACAGAGAAATAGTGTAATATTTAAAAGCAAAAAGTACAAGCAGCATTTATACTGAGCTGTCTCACCTCACATCAAGACGGTTTCCAGGTTTGATTCCCAAAAAGAGCCGAGACTATGAGCTGAGTTTGCATGTTGCACAGAGTTGGAGATGTTACACTGCCAGGCACCTAATACTACAAGCTTTTCCCTTACTACACAACGACTGTCTGGACCTGGTCTTCAGATGGGAGTTCAGGTGGGATTGATAAATACATGATCTGTCTGCATACTGCTTATAAGTAAGAAAAAATACAACAGATGACAACACCTTGTTAAACTGAAAAGGTGAGAAAAGTTCGATTTAGTTCTAAATTACAGAGGATCAAAAATCTTAAAGTGTCACTGAAATACACAAGGCACGATTCTGTCTGAGTTTGGTTTGCAGCAGAGAAGGTTGTGAACATAATACTATACAGAACATTTCAATCTGCATTTACCAAGCAAAACATGAAACATCAGAAAACATATACAAAATACTCAACAAAATGAACATTATGTAGATCCACAATATAATGTAGTAAAATAAATGAAATGCTCAGGCTAAAGGCTAGTAAGGCACTCTAGTAATTGGCAATACTATAATCTCTTCAAACAGAGTCACAATTAGGAGTTATTAAGTCTTGTTCTAACAGCTGCCTGAAGCTATAAGTTGTATTTAGTGTTTGAGTAATTCAACTTTTTATATCAGTGGAACAAAGCACTGTACATTCCCCGCGCAGCCCAGGGGTTTCACACTTCACAGAGTTTATCTTTAGGATTTTGTTTTTCTTTAAAGGCGACTGGGGACTCCAAGCTTCCTGCCTCGCAGCGCTCTTTAAATGCATTTTGGACGCAACATTGCACTATTGATTTGTTTGGCTAATGTAATTCATCTTTTCCTGTGTCTTATCTTGGGACAGTCCCCTGTGCAGGCCTGTCTCAGTATGGGGGCCACAGCTGGAAATTTAACAACAACATTAAGGTAGACATTTCGGATAAATAAATAGGGCAAACATTTCAAAGATAGCTGGGTATGAAAGACTTTTTATCTAGTTTTCTTAAACAATCAATCAAAATAGTATTAGTACAAATACAGATAATATAAAAATGATGCTTTTGTTTTGGTTCTTAGCTGATCAGAAAAAAAAGCTACTCACTGAACTGAATTATCTTAGCCTTTGTGATCAGAGGTATAATACTCCCTACAATCCAAGTATATAGATTGAAACTGTAACCGGACTGGGCTGGTTTAGACTATAATGGAAAGACAACACTAAATGGCAATCACAATTACAATATCACAAGGGTTTATGTCTCTGGGTCCTATACTGATGGTAAATAAACTTTTCCTGCTTTAGAACACTAAAAATCAGATCCTTTTTATGAAAAATAAATAAAAAAATAAATAAAAATCTCTGGATCTGTCTTAATCAGCTGTGGTTGCCAGTTTGGAATGTTTCACTCACAGTAAAGAGTTAATCTTCTCTATTTGACATTTATTCCATTATGCCACACTGTAGAACATTCTAGGAAAAGCAGTAATATCCCCATGGTGAAAGTTACGCTGTGCAGTTTTAAGGCAACCAAACTTACTCTTTATAAATAAATATATGTTTCAGTCTTGTCAGTCTAATGAGGACTTGTTGATAGACTCACCTCATGTTATTTTGCTTGGGGCTTTTAGGGAGAACTTGTTGTCTTTGTAAAGAGTAGATGTATCTTGAGCTGTCAGCATAGATGAATCAAACGCTCCCATTCAAGTCTCTATTGCCGCGGGGTGCTGTAAAACAAAGGTGAACCTTGTGTTAATAGTTTGCAAAAAACCTTGCTGAAACCACAGAATAAACGAAATAGTGAAAATTTGAATAAACTTGTTTCCGCTCACAGAATATGGCCCAGAGTTTGCATAACACAATTCCTCTCAAATGAACATTGAACTGCAGTGACACATCATTAATTCAACAAGGACTTATTGCAGTTCATATCTCCTTTCCATCTGCATTCGACCAATTAGAGAAACAAAAAGACTGCAGCCACCAGCAAACCTTTGTGAAAAAGTTGAGATTATTGGATTACACTGAAGCAGGCGTACAGCTGTGGAAGAAGTACAAGAGGCTTTCTTTGTTGAAATGAACAAAACAAAAACTTTTTTTTTTTGCTCCAAGGTTCTTAGACTTTCTTTTTTTTGTGTAGGGGTTGATTTGTGCAGTGCCACTTGTTTCTGTTGGCCTCCTCATGACAAGGTGAATATAAAGGTGAATATGGTTCTATTACTGCTCTGTCTTTTGAATGGCCAAAAAGTCCTCATCTATAACAAGAAAGCATCATGTCCACCAACTCACTTTGCTCTTTTCTTTTTTTTTTACTTTGCAGCTGATGTCATCAATATTCCCTGGAGGTGTGAAGCTAACTGTAGGCTCTGCTCTGTCTGAAGCTTTGTGAAACTTTAATCTGATTCTAATTTTTAATTTGAACACAATCTGACCATTTAGAGTTGACTTGGTTGAACTACTATCACACACTAAATTGCAGTCAGAAGCAAGATAGATTAGCCAACAGTCACTCTCACCTTTTTTGTAGAAAACCAAACACCTAAACAATACCATGATCTGATCACAGGCTCTTTAAATGTGTTTTGTGTTAAAACAGTGATTTGACAGTGTTTGCTAATTTGTGCATTTTATCACCATAGCAACTGCTGAGCATTCCACAACACACATACACGTAGAACACCCCCAGCATGATGTCACAATTATCAGTATGTATATATACCTAAAAGACCAAAGACAGATTTGTTTATGAGTTATTACAATGACAAATACATATAGGTACAGGTATACAGATGACAACTACTATTTATTATTGTGACGTTCAACAGTAAAAATGTCCCCAGGAAATATAATAACAATGTATATTCTGTCAAATATAATAGATCATAGTTTCGACTGTCCATGTACTGCCTGCTTTGGGACAGTTAAATAGGCCAGGAGCATGGGTTAGTGGGTCACACAGCTAAATGTGGAACAATGGGTGAAGTTAAAACCATCTAAAAAAGTAAAATGAGATATTCAAACTTAAAAATGGCACATTTAGGGCACTTCTTATCATAACCTGTAGTAATATAATTTCACAAGGCATCAGGGAGAGAACCACACAGTATAAAACCAGTAGGAGGAGAATGTTATTAAAGGGTGTAAGAAACGTTAGATTCTAGTAAGTGACTCTCTGAAGAACATTTACAGAAAGTCTGATTAGAGCATATTAAAATGTGGCTTCATAAAAACATGTTATGAGAAGCTTAACGTAAATGTGTAACATGTAAGATAACATTTTATTACTTCTGAAGTGTAGACACTACTGAAAATTGTACATGTGTATTGCACCTGAATAACGTATTCAGGTGTCAAACTGGCAAGAGATTCAAGCTCACAAGAGTCAATTTTGCATCTGTCCATCCATTTTCTTCCACTTATCCAGGGCCAGATCTCGGCGGGAGCAATATATTTTCCATAATATAGGGCTATGTAGTTTTAAAATGGTATAATCTTAAAAGAAAAAAAAAATATAGCCACTATTTTACCACTTACACAATAATATTGCATATATTATGTAATATATAGTATTTTCCTTTCAACTTCCTTCTAACTGCTCTGCAATTTCCAGACTTTAATTAAACATCTACTTTCATTAGATCTTTCCTCAGCCCTACTTACTTAGTCCACTGGAGCTGCCCTGGTTTTTAGTGGCCACAAATTGGAAGTGAAAGCTAAAATAAAAAGTTCTCATTCATTTCAACCTGTCTGAACTGTTTAGGATCAAACTCAGGACTCTTTTCTCAGCGGCTGAAACTCGAATCAGGCTTGAGTCAATAATGTTATAGCGGGACAGGAGGACAAAGCGTTCAAGGAGGTCTGGGTTACACAGTTTGAAAACATTTGACAGGCCATAGAAGGATATAGGATTAGATATAGATGCCAACTGACCTTGATTAAGCTGTCTGGAAGTTAAAGGTGCACTGTGCAACTTTCTGATGGAAGACCTGTCATCTGCTTGTAGGCTTGTCACGATGACACATTTAGAAGTGTGATATATTGCTGAAGTAAATATAGGCAATAAATGGTAACTGAAACTAATATACCACTGACATAATAACCCAAGAGCAGATTTAAACCACAAAAAACATTCTAAATCTACAATATTGTTTAAAAATATGAGCTGCAATAAATAAATAGGAGAATGTAAAACGTTCAATTCAAGCTTTTAAGTCTTAAACCTCATCATAAAGCCAAACGATAAATATCGCCTCAATAATATATTTTTACATCGTTCATATGACACTGATATAGTAATTCTCATGAGAGGATTACCATATTTTTCGGACTATAAGGCGCATCTAAAAATCATTACATTTTCTCAAAAATCAACAGTGGCCTTTTGTGTGACCTTTGGTTGTGTTTAACCTCCAACCGATTTGATGTTGTCCACATTAGTCTAATAAGGTATTAGTGGGCGAGTCAGGAGGAGTAATATGTTGGCGACATATAGGGCGACTGCGCAACATACCGGTAGTTCTGCCGTGTGGTGTTCAAGGACCCAAAATGCACCTGTTAAGAGACATGCACCATGCAGATTTCAGGTTTTGTATTTTTGTGTTAAAACTGAACAATGTTGAGAGGGATCCGGGCATGTTTGATGCCCAAATCAACCAACTGTTAAACTTGTATTTTTGTGTTAGCTACGACTGAGAGTTATTGTAAATGACCTGAATAAAGTTTGATTTATCCGACACGCGTTTTGTTTCTCTTATTGTGCCTTATAATCCGACGCTCCTTATGTGTGGACAATGACACAACTGACATATTATTTGATACTGCGCCTTATAATCCAGTGACCTTTATAGCCCCAAAAATACAGTAATGCCATAATGTGGAACTTTCCAGCCAGGCAAAACAATTAAGTTAGATAGTGAAACGTTAAGCATGGCTGAGGATGGGATGGGTTTTTGGTGAAGATGAAACGAAGGCTGTGACAAATTACAATCAATACATTTAATTAAATGCTAATAAATTAGATGGGATTATCAGAGCTCCTTAAGTAGAGACAAATACAAAGTATATTTGATTGAGATGTTTTCAACCAAAGTTTTTTCAGTCATTGACATTATGGATTCACAATAGAAAGTTAACTACATTCTGATTAGTGATAAATAAAACCTCGTAGCATAGCTTTTGGATCAGATGCCCTTCCTCTTATTTCA
>KN521644.1:17387-32936 GCA_000787155.1 Scartelaos histophorus | reverse complement strand
GGCAAAATGTACTTTTATTATTACAGCTATTTGTGATATGTTCAGGTAAAGGGTATATTTGCAGTATTTGTCATATGTGCAAAACCCGACTGCAGTAACTCTGATCTGCTGAACTGAAAAACTAAATTAAAATAAAAAAGTAGACAGTGACTCATGCGGCATCACAAAAAGCAAAAGAAAGTGACGTTAATAGGTTTGTGAATGACAACATCACATTTGGTT
Source organism: Scartelaos histophorus (assembly GCA_000787155.1). NCBI lineage: Eukaryota > Metazoa > Chordata > Actinopteri > Gobiiformes > Gobiidae > Scartelaos > Scartelaos histophorus. Next base: position 32,714 of record KN521644.1, on the reverse strand, counting down.
TAGTCATATTATTTGGGCAGCAGATGTTTACTGTTATAGCGAATGTAATAAAGTTTGATTTCAGCCCACACCTCAGTGCTCCTTTCTGGTCTCATGGGCAATACTCACAACACTTCTCATTTTCTCCCTGCCACATTTGATTGTAGAGCCAGGACAAGTTATTTCAGGTTATTTTTGTTACTACTGATTCAGAGCAGGTGAATAAATAGCATTTGTGCCTCCGACAATATAGAAAGAGGGGAAATAGTAAACTCTGGGTCAGCATTAGCGCAGTAGGGAAACTTTGTCTGTAAGTTGTCTTTACTTTGTCCAGAATGAAGGCGGTTGGAAAGTTAATGTTGCCTGATCCCTTCTTCATTCTGTTCGATTCCAGAAGGGACTGGGACCTTACAACGTGAAAATCCTCTGTCCAAACTTGAGACGATCCAAACACAGACACTATGTTGAACATGTCTCCAAAATTCTCATAGCATTTAGAACAAAATATATAACTTCTTCAAATAAATAAAAGTTTGGTGCTTTGATTGATGATTCTTTAAAAACTGTGCTGTTGCTCAGTCCTTTATGTCATATTTTCCACGTTTTTACATGTAAGCAGCCATGTTTGTTTTTGAGCAAATGAAGCATGCATCTCTTTGACTGGTTTATCCACCTGTCAGTCACATCTTTGTAAAGTTTTGTAAAATGTTGTAAAATGTTGTGAAATGTTGTAAAATGTTGTAAAAATGTTGTAATATGTTGTTAAAAAAATTGTAAAATTTTGTAAAATTTTGTAAAAATTTTGTAAAATTTTGTAAAAAAAAATAAAAATAAAAAATAAAATTTTGAAACATTTTGTAAAATCTTGTAAAATCTTGTCACATTTTGTAAAATTTTGTCACATTTTGTAAAATTTTGTCACATTTTGTCAAGTTTTGTCAAGTCATAACCATCCCGGCCATAAGGGCTGATCCTGTGCTTACAATATAACTTAATATCTCTGGTTGTTCCATCCCTTTCTTTCTCTCTACTCAGTCACTATGGATCTGATCTGGTGTTCGGGCCAACTATGTGTGTCAGAAACAAAATTTATCTAAGCCTGCAGGCCTAAACAAATGCTATTCACGGAACTGTGAGCCAAAACAGTCTATTTGGGACATTAGGAGCGAGGACACCAGAGAAAGTGAGACAGGGATTTGAGGAAGTCTGAATGTTACAACGCAGTGGCAAACAGTATCATAACAGTAAAAGTATGAGACATGAGAGGGCAACACAGTTAAAAGAGTGAAATATGTGTGTCCATGAACTGAGCATCCACTTGAAAAAGCATAAATCTGCGCCCATCATCTTGGGTTGTGAAATATTGAAATATATTGGCAAGCAGAGAGAATAAGTACAGTTCATACATAAAAGATTTTACTTGAAGCTTAAGACTGCGATTACCATCTGATGGAGCACCAAACTCTGCCAACTAGTATTTCCTCTGTCCAGAAAAACAGGGAGATACTGTCAACAGGTTAGAGCTATAATAACGTTTATTCCTCATCCTGTATTTTTACTTTGACCTCCGAGATTTTACAGGCAGTGATTCAGACAAGTAAATATATTTTACTACCACAGAGAAGCTAGCCTCCTTAGCCTCTTGACTCCACATAAATCATCTGTGAAGGTTGCTGTATTTAATAAACAGGAAAGTGCTACATCTTTTTGGCACAAGTCAAACTAAATTTTTTTTGAAAAATTATTCCACACACAATGCACCAAACTCTTTTTTACTGTGATATTTCAACAAAAGCTATGACTCTATGCTAAATAATACTCATCTACATTAAGAAATCATGAACCATCTGTCTTATTAGCTCAAACTGCATGTGAGGGCTGGCCATTCTCTCATTCTTAATTAATGAATTACTGAGCAAATGCCAGAGACTGATACTAAAGGAATTACAAACACAAATGAACCTACTTTCGATGAATATAAACTCCACACTCTCGCGATTGCCAGATGTAATTTGGCAGCCCTGAAGTTGGAACTGAAATAATGTTAAAGAGGCAGTTACAAGCTATTACTGACTGACACATGCAGAGGTGTTATATAAAGATTATGCAGCTGAAATCACAGCGAATGGTATTTAAAGGACCTGTACCTGATTTGTACTCCTTCTAGTGTATGCACATGTATTGGAAAAGGAGCTATTTGTGGAAAAAATAGCCTATATATTATTTAAAGGACCTGTACCTGATTTGTACTTCTTCTAGTGTATGCACATGTATTGGAGCTAAGGAGCTATTTGTGGAAAAAATAGACTGAATGTTATTGCCTATATATTAAAAGGCGTTTTGTCAGATAAGAACCGGGCAGTTTTATCCAATCAGAGAGACATTGTTGAATGAAAACTCTGTATGTGACCAGGCAGTAGTTTTGCGGTCATTGTTCAATATCACAGTGAGAGACGGGAGTAGTTTATTCTAAAACATGGCCTTCACTTGGGGTTAAAATATCGGCTAAAGGGAAGGTCAAAGAAGCATGAAGCTGTTAAATAATAAAAGGGAAGGGATATGTGTGATGACATTTACAGGTACATTTGCCAGAAAACCTCAGCACACCTTGTTCAACAACAAAACAGAATGTAAAATGGGTGTAATTCTCTACAGTTTCAGACAAATATCAACAAAACCAGTAGTGAATATGTGAGCATTCAGGTTATTCATTCAGATTTGACACATGGTAAATGGTCCCATTTTTAGTGCCGATATAAAGTCATTTTAGTTTGGTTCTGTTTTAATTGAGTAGTCCTGGTCTAATCCCAATTTCAGTGCATTTTGTGTGCTAATGAGAGTTCATTTTACAGATTTAAAATAGATATTGCACAGTTCAAAATGACAACGTGACACAATAACCCTAAACATGCAGCATTTAGGAGCCCATATGCAGTTGAAAAGCTGAAATGTCAAAAGTAAATCAGAAATACACAGAAAAATGAAGAAGATTACTGGTTTAACATCAGCAAAAGCAAAAGTTTAGACCACATATACAGTCCAGTCCACAAAGAGACAAGTCTGTAGATGATATCACCAAAGTGGCAGAGGCTTTTCACTTCCACCTTTAACAGAGAGCGGATAACAAAGTTTGCGGAGCAGTCGTAATAAACAAGTCAAAGGAAACAACTTCTGCCTCTGGCCTGGAGCTCTGGTGAGGCATTCAAAGACCACGGTGACAGTCAGACAATCGCATTTCCTCTTACGTGTTCTTGTCACACTACAGGGAGCAGCCTCGGAGCAGACAGGTAGCTGAGGTTGCTATTCTGTCGCTCCCTCTTTCTCTCACACACACACGCACACACACACACACACACACACACACACACACACACACGCACACACAGAGCCACAGAGCCACACACATCAAGTTAACGCATACTCCAACGGGGAAAAGCAAATGTCTGCCAGAAGCACTCTTTGGTCACTGTGGAGATGGAGATGATTGATGTCATTAATAAAGCTGTTGTCATGGCACCCTCTACGGCAATGAACGTGGGTCAAAAGAGACAGGGTGCAAAGAGATGATTTGAAGATAGAATATGGACACAGAAAGGAAAATAGTGTTGCGCATAGACTGCAATCTTGAAATGTTAAAATAGAGGTCAGACATTCAAATATGAAGTTGTTCTAGTCTGGGAAGAGCAAAATTATAATAACGGCATTCAGTAATGAGTAATACATTTGGACTAGGCTTTAAAAGGTTATTTTCACAGTGAATAATTATTCCCCTGAATACAAAAAGGGCTGTATCTCTTTTGGAAGAGAACACCAATTACACAAAACAACAGTTTGATTCCTTCTAATAGAATGTACCATCATAAGTTTACATGTACACCAAAATCTGATAATAATCTGATTTCTGGACCTTAAAGATTATTTAAATGACATGGAAATCTGATGTGAGGGACCATGATCAGAAAGAAATCAGACAATGTTGCTGTTTACAACGCAACATTTAAACTGCGCTTCTCAGTCGCCTTAGTGTCTCAGTCAAAAGTCTCAGGAGGACTGGTCGGGTAGGGTTAGAGATTTTTTGGGAGATTTATCAGGGCAGTTCGAGGTGAAGAAGACACACAAATGTCCCTTTTCTGTGTCCTGTTACAATAGATGGTAGAGTCACACAGCTCAAACTTGACTTGGTTAAACTTGACACAGAATAGCAGCCATCTTCAGTCTGCCCCCGGACAACTTTCACCAGGAAGTGTCATTAAGTGACCAAAAACTCATAAATATTTGAGCTATTAAGCTTGGTCCGTTTTAGGATTTTTAAGAAAACCACCTGAAGCACTCATTCTCCCTGTTAATTGAGTTTTGAATCTACAAAGACGCGGAATAAAAAATAAAACACGATGTTTATAAAAGCGGTTGTTCCTCACAATATCAAGTTTTAGTATTGCAATGATTGCAAAACAAAAACATTTCAATATCACAATTCACAATAGTAAATCACTATTACTGAGCCCATGGCAAAAACAGCTAAAGCTTTGATTCTTCTTTGTCCACATTGACTAAAAGATAATTACTCCTCTATTATGTGACTCACTTTATGAATTCAATTTTCTGAATGAAAAGTAATGACACTGTGATATAAATAGTCCGATAAAAAAGCACTTTATATGTCAGCTTACTTTTGGGAGCTTAGATGGAACTGAAATTACTTCTTTGCAAATTCTTAATTATTCTTTCTTCTTTTTTTTTAGTACAATCAGAATTATTGATTCACCAAATAATCTTGACGTCCTTATTCTTCTCAGGCGCCGAACGCATTTGCAGAGTATTGTATGAGCTGAGTGGAGAAAAGTAATGGTTGGAGATAGGGACTCTAAAGGCACTCATGGATCTATGCAGGGTGATTGATCTAACACAGCCCCAGGGATAAACCTCACTCATCACATTATTATTACGCACACACTCGCACACACTCGCACACACTCGCACACACTACACCACCTCCTCCACCAGATACAGTTGTCTCCACACACAAAGCTGAACTACATCACTGTCAACACCGACTTTGGCAAAACCAGACCTGGCCTATAAATCTAACCCTGCAATATAATGGACTTGATTGCCTTTAGAAACCCCCCCCCTTTTTCCATCTCTTTAATGTTGAGGTATTTTAGCAAGCCGTCCATCTTTTTATTAAACGTATTCTATTTTATTTTATTTATTATAACGATATTTAAGAGACTGGGCCAAGGTAGCAGCCAACACAATGAATGCAAAACAGTACAATCACAAAATATCACATTATAAAATCATTTACATCTCTAAACATGAAAAACTCCACACTACACTTTTTACACATTTTCTTTTAACATGTGACCCCATGGATCTATGCAACTTTTCAGTTTTTCATCTGCTCGTTTCCGTGAAGATCTGACTATGTTGTTCCACATTATGTAGTTATACAGATGTTTTAATTGGCATAAATAACTTGACAAACACACATTCTTATTGTGTGTGGGCTCGCCTCTCGATAGATTTGACCTGTAACTTGATCTAGTACGGTTGCCTGCTTATCTCTATGGTGATACAATTAATGCCACATTGTAGAACATTCCTGGCAAAGAAAAGTTAAACGTGCATCTTTAAAGTACAGTACGTTTCAGGTTGTGATACAGGGTGATACAGGGTGTGGGCAGAGAAGTGGGTGCAGAGTCCCATGTCCAGGGATCCATCTCTGTGATCTTGTTGCTAGGCTTGGTCAGGACTGCCTTAGCTGGAGGGCTGTATCCATGGCATATTTGGATTAATGGGGTACCTGGATAAAACCCAGTCAGACACAGGGAGAAAATTCACATTCCACATCAGGAAGGCCCCGTGGATCTAACCCGGGACCTTCTTGCTGTGTGCAAGCCAGTGCTAGAAGGTATTTACAGCAATTTGGGGAGAGGCACATGTATGCAATTAATGTTTCACACACAAAAAACCCTACAATATGAGATTAATTTAGCCAAGGGTAATGTTTACTGATTATGTACAAACTTAGTAAGTAATTTAGTAATTTAGTTATTTATGGAAAGCCACTATTCAATTGATTTTTATTGCTGAAAGTGACTATTGCCTGCTTTATATATATGCTCTTTTTATTTTTGTATTATTTTTAAAAAAAATTATCACAGTTTATATGTACAATTATTATTATTCATTGTTTTATGTTGCCATACCGCTGAAGAAATCTCCTAAAACATATGACCAACTCTGACAATGGATTTGTACCACTGAAATCGATCATGTTAAAGGATTTAATTTAACTTTTTTAGTTTTACAAATTCAGTTTGTGGGCTGCTCTTCTCAAAATCTTATTGACTTAACATCTCGCCTATTTGTGAGTTTGTAGTGAAAAAAAAAAAAATTAATTAAAAACTTACATAACAGAACAACACACTCAGAATATTCCTTGACAGCAATAAGCTCGCGTACATTTCCACAAAGTAGGAATGGTTGTCTGCAGAGTCTCCCAGGAACATGCTTAATCTAGTCTTAAATAAATATATAAATAAAAAGCAGAATGTTGCTAATTAACCATGTTTTCCTGAATATTTCACATTTTGTCTCATGCGTCTCCAGAAATACCCAGTGCGGAGTTAACCTTTTCAGTGTTCATACATGCAGCCGTGGCTCCTGCTTGAGGGTATTGATTGGAAAACTATTGCATTCTCTTCTACCTGAGAGGGGCTTGTGATCCAATTACAGTACGATGGGATAAAAATACCCTCCTTTAATCAAGAAAAAGCACTGAGAATAGTTTAACCACTCGCAGGTATCCATTCTATTGGTTTTAATGATTAGACTTTTTAAAAACCTTGTAAGTGTTTAATCATCACTCACTGAGGGATTATATTACTCTATTAAAGGACCCATGTTAAGCTATTTTCTGATCTATTTGTTTTAATGTTGTTTCCACTTCAAAATCATCCCTTGAGTTGTGTTTTGTTTTATTCACTTGTTTAACACACAAACCCTGCTGAGTTCTTCTCTCAAACATAAACTCTGTTCCACCAGTAGATCATTTAAATCCAAGTTCCCAATCTTTTCTGAACAGAAGGTAAAAAATAAAAGTTAACCTGAAAATTTCTGCTCAAACATGTGTGAAGAGTCAGTTTTGTGCAATATAGAACCTTTACTGTACAAAATAAAATATGCAAGCCTAGGTAAAAGTCTCGATAAAACTATAGTCAAGACATGGGTCCCTTTTTATTTTCTAATCTAGATGTCTGTAAATTTTATATTTCATAATCCTTCTTCAGTTAAGGGACCATGTATTTATCACTAACTACACAGTATTCAGTATGCAAGTGTGCGTTAATGTCTTCATGTCTTCTGTAGCACCTTTTTAAGGGATGAAAGATTGTTGCCCTTTGAAAATTCACACTTGTCTTGTAATTAAGGAGGAATTAGACACAGGTCAATTCACACCTGGAAAAGCAGAAGCGCAAAAACAAGTGCGATTTCTGTAGCTTTGAACCATCTTAATTTATCCAAACTCCACTCATGAACTTGTGCATGGTTCATTAGTCACCGCGCTATAGACAGTGACCCGTTTGAAGTATCCGAGCTGAGAACTATCTCTATATACTGTACCTTTCCCACACAGCACACTCTTTTGTAGTGCCAGACAGCCAAGTACAAAAGGTCCACTGTAATGTAAGTACACATTTGTTATAAAACCACAGTGGAGTTGATAATATGACTCGCAATATAAACAGCAGACAGTGGGTGGGCATGACGTGATTTTATCCGTGCCCACCAGTCGAGCTCGGAGTCCAATAAATCCGTTTACAATGCACTGGTACAAGAACTGGACACCTTATCTCTGCATGGTTAGTTAAATTGTGTTACGCACTTTATGTATTCATTCTAACAGTGATTTGCAAACTCTCTACATCAATTATAAGATAGAGAAAAGTTTGATATAAATGCAGTCTTTGAACACATACCTGGGCTAAGCAAGGTTAAAAAAATGTTGCAAAATTTGGACAAAATCATTACATTATCAACTCACAATAAACAGGGGAATTAACTAAAGGTCTTAAAGGTCTAACTTTTCTCGTGGAGGGTTTGTCAAAAGTTTGTCAAAAACACTCAACACTCACAGCAAGAAGGTTGCGGGTTCGATCCCCGGGTCGCCCGGGCCTTTCTGTGTGGAGTTTGCATGTTTCCTCCCCGTGTCTGGATGGGTTTCCTCCGGGTACTCCGGTTTCCCCCATCAACCAAAAACATGCCACATGCCTATGAACAGGGACCATTGACCGTCAGTTCCTCCCTCCGGTGGGGTCACCACCTGCAGAGAGGTTCATAGGGTCTGGTGCATAGAGTAATGGGCAGCGTGCTGTCCCCGCGACCCAGCTGGATTAAGCGGGAGAAAATGGATGGATGGAGATGTTATTGCTCTGTATGGAATGCTTCACAATGTGGCATTAAACCTTTCTATCTTCCTGGACACTAAACCAGGCCAAGTTACAGGTCAGAGCTGTGGAGAGGCAACCCCACTTAGTCAGAATGCTTGTTTTTTTTTTTGTTTTGTATGTTTGTATGTTTTTCCTATGTGTTTTTGAGCTATAAAACCACCTATAACTGAGGGTGACGGACCCTCAACCAAAAAGTTACATAGTTTACCTTTAAATCTGACATAACTCTCTGTACCCTCAAGCAGCACATGTAGCACCTTTATTCTGCATAATTCCATGGAAAGATAAAGTTAAAACCATACTTTGGAACATTTATCATGGAAAGTTTTTATGCCATATGAAGATTACAGCCAAAGGTAAAACATTTCTATTTAAACACACCAAAGGAGGGCATCTACCAGGCCAAATAAGTCAGGTTTGTGGAGATGCAAACACACTTACAGACATACGTTTTTCCTTCTCTTTCAGTGTAACCAAAATGCAGAAAATGCAACAAAAAATGTATGTACTGAGGATTTAAATGTTTAACTTTACCCAAACTAGACCTATAAGAGACCTAAATTGTTTAAATACCAACAATTTCTAACACAAACGTTAAATACAATTCCAAAAGTCGAAAATACCAAATCATCCCTAGCGTATCCATATATTTTTATTGAGATAACAATAGTGTGAAGCTGAAGTAGGATAACATTATAATTTCCACCATACGAACCTAATCAGACAGGGCCTTAATGGAGACAGTGCACGCCTGAGGTCCACCTGAATATAGGCCAGTGGGTGAGAGACACAGACAAAATCAGCTCACTCTCCTTCCTTCCCGTAACCATGGGGTGATTATTACAGTTGGTGATGGGGTAGGCTACGCTCCTCCAGCTCTGACATGTTAATATTACATGAAACTGTTGACAATAAGCCCTGGGCGAGAGCGAGACAGTGTGACTTCCTCCTCTCTGGCTGAGAGACCGGCCCCTCCATCTCTCCCAGTGATTTTAAATAACTTGTGCCCTCATTACCCACATATGGAGCAGGAGAGGCAGTACTATCAGATCATATAGTGTTTTACATTTAGGGCAATAAAAGTGGACAAACAGTTATATGGGCGCATTAGCAATTGTACTATTATGTAAAATATTTATGTAAATGGTAAGCTTAATGGTGCACTATGTAACTTCTTAGTTGGGCGTCCAGCACCTGCTTGTTTCTATGGATGTGTCATTGCTCTGCCTGGAATAGTCCACAATATGACATTAAACAGCTCTACCTTACATTTATTCAGCTACAAATATACCTAGAAAAACAAAAATTCTGACTGCGGGATTGCCTCTCCACAGATCTGACTTGTAACTTGATCTGGTTTGGTCTCCATTCCAGAAAAAGCAATAATATCTCCATAAAGAAAAGCATTTGACGGACCCTCCACCAGAAAAGTTACACAATGCAACTTTAAAGATACCAGATACCAGAAGGAGCATTCCAAACACATTCCTATTATCCTAATTATTCACCATGTAGACTTTATAAGCACCTCATGCTCCAGAGTTTATCATCACAGTAACGCTAACACCAACTAGTCTGCAAACACCGCACATCCTTGATCTCAGATGATAAAATGCTTTATAATTAGTGGTCTCATTTTGAATTCACACCAGAAAAGTGCTAAAGTCGCTTGTTTGATCGGAATCAGGGTTCTCTTGTCTTTGTTCACACCTGAAAAAAAGTTCCAGTTTAATCAGACTAAAGCTCGTAGGTGTGAATATGCAATAGGAGCTGCTTATACAGTATATCTGTACAAGAGCAGGATGAATTCTGCTCAACTGCATGAAAAAAATTGGGTATAGCCACTTTAAGAAGGAGCATTAAAGGGTCCACCACCTGCTTTTCTCCATGGAGTTTGCTTTGACTGGAATGTTTCACAGTATTGTATGGCATTAAACCTTTCATCATGGAGACCAAATCAGACCAAGTCACAGGTCAGATCTGTGGAGAGGAATTCCCGTATATAGTCAGAATAACTGTTTTTCTTGCTAATGTTGAGATATAAAAACACCTGTAATGGAATATTGTGGAAGGTATATCCATAGAAACAAGAAGGTGACGGATCTCTAACCGAAAAGTTATACAGTGCAAGTTTAACCTTGAAACTGAGCTTAATTATGCAGCATGACAAAAGATTCAAACTAGATAAAGTCTAAAAACTTCTCAACAAGCACCAGTATTTTCCATTATTTTAAACCTGTAACCTTTTACCAGCCCCATCCGTTTTCCTATTGGCATTATGCATTCTCAGTTTAAAGGCTCTATCTCTTCTGCTGTTCCATTTCCACACAATCTCTATCATCTGCAGCACCTTCGTCCTCACGCCTCAGCCCTTCTCTCCAAGGACACTTCCTCAAGTCATTACCTGCTTCCTGCTGGCTCCCATTCCAAACTCATCCTAAGGGAATCTTCAGCAACCTACACTGGCCCATACAAGGGCACGTGGGTCGGATCAAGCTGAGCACAACCAAGACAATGGCCGTTTGACTTTTGTAACGCAAGTGGCAACGCAAAAGACTCGTGAGTTTGTATTTTCTGTTTTTATACTCTAATATACAACTGCAGCTACAATGTGGTGAATACATCCAAATAAGTAACTTTATAAGGTCTAGTAACACTATTGCTCACTTTTTATCATCTGCTATTATTGGTCAATTAAAAAAAATGAAATACCTTCAAATGTAATCATTCAATATATATTTATTCACTTTCTTTTCTTGCAATTGGGCAATTACAGAAAACTCTAAGCGACGTTCCTCTTTAAAGGTGGACTATACATAACTTCTCTGCTCTGTGCACCTGCATGTCTCCATGGAGATGCTATTGCCTGGTTTTGCATGAAATGTTCCAGAGTATGGTATTTAATTTATCTATACCGTGGTTGTGACAACACAAGAGAAATTTACAGGTCAGATCTGTGGAAAGGTGATCCTGCTTAGAGTAAAAATAAATGTTTTTTAAGGGTTTTAAAGCAGTAAAATGAAAAACTAACCATGCAACTTACCTAAGATAGTTACATTTTCTTTTTCTGGTGTGGGGTCTGTCATGGAGATCTTATTGCTTTTTCTTTAATGTTTCACAGTATGGTATTAAATCTTTTTTTTATCTTCATGGAGACCAAACCAGACCAAATTACAGGTCAAATCTGCAAAAAGGCAACAACGCTCACAGTCAGTATCCCTGTTTGTCTAGGCATTTTTGGCAGCAAAACCACATGAAATTGCCTGAAATGTTCCACAGCATAACTTTAAAACAGTTCTACCTTACATGTTTTCAATTTCCATCCATCCATCCATAGAAACAAGCAAATGATGGACGCTCAAACGCTCAAAAAGTTACATAGTGCACCCTTGAGCTAAAAAAAAAAACAAAAAAAAAACTGATAGTGTATTTATTTATTATTTTCTCTCTGTCTCCCTCCAGACGTGTACACTCTTGCATATGTATTTACAGAAGGGGCACATGTGCTGTTATTTTTGAGGGACCTCCACCTGAGAGATGCCCCCAGGCTCCCCCCACAACAAAGCCAGCGCTGACAGGCTCACAGGCGGACAGGGGCATCAGGGAGGAGGCTTATGACAGGAGCACAAAAGCACCAGTGTTTAGTCAGGCCGCTCCCATCATACATTAGTCCTCTCGAGCGCTGCATCGGCCCCGCTGCCACTGCGAGAGGGGTAACCATGGCAACAGGCTGCGAGGATGGAGGCAGCGGGCCCCTCCGGCTTTTGAACACCAGAGATTAGCACAGAGCAAAAGCCTAAAAACCTCTGAGTACACGCGACGCCATGACGGGTATTGATGTCAGAGAGAGAGAAAGAAAAAGAGAAAGAGACAGAATCTAGCATGGGGGGCACCGGCAAAGTTTTAAGAGTTGATTTCAAAGACCACCACGGCTCTCATGCAGTAGTTAGCGCTTTGTATTTCCATGCAAAGTCTGTGAATTATTAAAAAAACACCTGGTTGATGCTAGCTAGCTCATCTGCTCATCTGTTGTAGTTCCAACCAAGTCAGCACGTTCGGGTCAGATTGTGTAATATAAAGCGCAGATTAGAGTAACAGAGTAGTGCTTTTAGTTAGCTTCACGCTCCCAGGGAATATAGATGACATCAGCTGCAAAGTATCAGTCGCGTCTGAACTAAAGTAACTTATTGTTGTCCGTTTGTGATTATGCAAAATCGACAAACAAGCCGAGCATACATTTAAGATTAAGCAACGTGTTATACAACAACATCACTGTCAAAGGCATCATTTGTGATGGGTGGATAAATGCTTCAGATTAATTATAGCGAGGAAGAGATGTGAGACTCATTGGCGTGATGTCTGTTGCAGATCGCCATGGCAATAAGAAACAATGAGAAAGCGTTGGTGATAACAAAAAAGGATGGAAAAAAAAAAACAAAAAAAACACTGCCACTTACATAACAACCCAAGGACAAGATGTGAAGACACTCAAAGCGGGAAAGTGAGAGGGCTGCTGCAGAAATCAATCGATAAAAACAAATCTGGACAGGAGCTAGGGAAAGGCAAGTGGATAAAGACATATATTGGAAATGTTGAGCCAGAGACCAATATATATCAGCATCTACGGAGGGCTTTTAGAGCAGCCTAACAGCTCAGACTAGTGATAAAATATTATTAGTTCATCACATTGGAACAACACAAGGCTTCGTGGACAGGATATTGTACTGGTAAATACAGCCAGAGATTATTTACTGAAGAAACAGCCAGACATGAAAAATACATGAGGATTCATCAGAGGGCTTCTCTCTAATCCACCTACTCATCCAGGACATGGCAGTCTCCGCGCATCTCACGTTATGTAACTTCTCCAGGAGCAAACCAGTGCCTAATGCAGCTAATATGTTTATGTATGCAATGTTTACAGACAGCGCTGTGCATGCGGTTAACGGATACCCAGCCCACAGTGTTTGCCAAATGTTCAACAGAGGTTAAGAAATTACATGTGTGTTTTGTCCAAATTAGCATAATGTACCTCTTGATTTCATGTAAAGGTGCACTAAGTAACTTTTCTGTGTCCATGTGTTTTTATTATGCAAAAATAGGTTTGCATCTCCACATATCAGCTAATCATATTCACATTTAAAACAAAAAAGGGAAAAAAAAACTGCTATCTATTCATAATACCCCTGATTCAGTCAATAGATCTTGTTGCCTGGTATAAAAGATTTGAGCAATTTCGGAAACCCCTAGTCTTCAGTAGCTTCAGTTGTGAACTTTGAAGCGTTGTCTTTATTTAGACTGCTGCAGTGATGGCTTCTTCTGTATTCTCTGTCTCTTTGGAAAAACACATTTTTTCTTTCTTTTTCTCCAGTGCTTCTCCATGTCCAAAAGATCAATTTGAGTGTCTGTTGCCTTTAATGACTCCCTGTCGTCCATCACAGGTATCTGAAGGTTGTTAATAGGTTGCTTGACTTCGGGCGGGGATGGCTTGTCTAGTGTTTCTGAGCAATCAAGTTCAATTTTTGGCCACCTCAGCTTCTGCGTCATTGGGTTCTCATTACTCTTTGTGGGTCTGGCACTCTTCAGTTACTTCCTCATACTCCATTTGCAGGTTTTTAAACTTCTGTTTCCAGACATCTCACTGCAGGAGATCCTTTCTTCCTCCCACTCCTGCACCATCTCGTTGCTGTCCTGAGCAGATTTATCCAGCTCTATTTGCAGGTTGTCAAGCTTTTGTTTAAAGACATTCCCTTGGTCCGGGAGTCCTTTTCTTTCTTCCTCCCACTTCTGTTGCATCTCTTTGTGGGCCCTCTTCTCCTCAGTAGTCTCAAACTCAATTTGCAGATTCTCAAATCTATGTTTCCAGACATGGGCTCTGTCCAATAGGCCTTGTCTTTCATTTTTCCACTCCTGCACCATCTCACTGCTGGCCTGAGCAGATTTATCCAACTCCACTTGCAGATTGTAAGACTTTTGTGTAAAGAGAATTCCTTTTTCCAGTAGGACTGTCTGCTCTCCCTGCCCCTGTTGCATCTCTTCGTAAGCCCTCTCAAACTCAGTTTACAGGTTCTCAAATCCATGTTTCCAAACATCATGGTCTAGTAGGTTTTGTTTTTCATCAGCATCCGTTTGCTTGCCTGGCACTCCTGAGCAGCTCTGTTCAGGAAGCTTTCTCTTTCGTTTTTCCACTCCACCGTTTTGCTTCTTGGTCTTGAGCAACTTTATTGAATTATATTTGGAAGTTTTCAAACTTTTGTCTCCAGATGACTCCACTCTCCTCCCACTACTGCAGCATCTCTTTCTCCCAGGTCCCTGAGCCTCTCAGTAACTTGCTTGTCACAGTCCATTCTCAAGTGTTTTAACAGGTTCTTCTCTAATTCTATCCCAAAGAGGGATGAATTTTGTGTCTTGTTTGTCAACTGGTTCATATGTGTGATGATAAAATATGAAAAGCTAAATGCAAATTTAGCTTTTCATTTTATTGAGTTTTCGAATTTTATTGAGTTTTCTTACGCAGTCTAAAATATGAATAATGAATCCACACAGAACACCTAATTTTCCCAATGTTTTTATGTTTTTGTTCAGTAGTTCTTTGTGCAATTGGTAGAAGGACTATAACTAACTGCAATATGATTTTGTTTACTTAGAAGAGAACAAGAAGAGAATGAATAATGCCATTTCGCAGACTAAAATCAAAACAATAACCTTAAATTCAATTTGCTGTGAAGAAAACAGCTCTTCGGCTGGAGTCCTGCAATTCAGACTGCACCAAAGTGTGAGAAGTGCCTTTGATTTGATAATAAACATGTGGCAGTCTCACACAGAGCACCTTTGGGAGAGGATCCAGTGGAGACGCCGGGGGCTGCACCCAGGGGCACCAATCAAGCACAAG
>KN521644.1:1224-17350 GCA_000787155.1 Scartelaos histophorus | reverse complement strand
TCAGTATAACACCTACTCATCATGTGATATTCAGCCAGCTCAGAGGAGAGGCAGCCCAGGTTCAAAGCAATGCAGAAACACATGTGGTCTCTCATTTGGCTTTGAAGTGAAACTACTTGTTAGCTAAATAAAAGAAAATAATCCCTCATTTAAGTACGTTCCATAGCAAGATAAAATGTAACTCTGTCATCTGGATGAAAGTTTTTAGAGTGAAGTTGTTTTGCCACCAGTCCATCTTTAAAACATTTGTCCAATGGAAAGATATTACAGTTGCATTTTATTTTGCGATGGAACCTAGCTGAACGACTGAGGGGACACACAGACGCTTGCTAGTTCAAATAAAGGTCAAATAAAGGTCAAACTTTTATTGTAGCAGCTTCTTAGTCTAGAACCACTAGTATTTTTGTATGGAATCACTAGTATTTCAGCATAGAACCACTCATATTTAGATTTCTTAGAGTGTGACAAGGAGACTTGAATGTACTAACTACTACTATTTCAAAATGGGGAGAAAAAAATAAACTAAAAGTACAGGTTACATTATTTACAATAAGGGTAGGTGAAAAGTTATAACATGACATAAAATCATCATTTATCATAACCATTCAGTGATGTTTGGTTAAATGCAGCTGGCCATTGGTGTCAGAGCAATTGAGAATTAGCAGTGTTACCATAGCAATTAATAAGACAAAATATTATATCAGTGAAATTATCAAAAATTCTAAAAATTGTGCCACACAGAAAGATGACGAATGAATATGTTTAAACAATGTCTCATCCTTCCTCATAATGGTGAGCCTGTAAAAGGGAGTTAAAGGTGAACTGCACAACTTTTCTGGTTGGGGGTCCACCACCATGGAGATGTTATTGCTTCGCCTGTAACCTTTCACAAAATGGCATTAAACTTTTAAAATGCATTTGTTCAATTATAGGCATCTTTATTGCTCCAAAACACCTCTAAAACAAGCATTTCACAGTGAGTGTAGTCTCCGCTCCACAGATCAAAGCCATAACATTTCCACGGAGACAAGCAACCAGCGAGCCCTCTTTCCAAAAAAGTTATATAGTGCACCTACCAAGTGAGACTTTGAGAAGAAACACATATCTGAAGTTCTCCAAGTGGGCATAAAGCTGAACAAGGTGTACAAAAAATACAAAAACATCAATATTTTAAACTCCTTTCATATTCAAATCACGCACTCCTCATTTACAATATAATTTTACCTTGACTTGTTTCTTCTCTGCTTGAGCAAGTTTAGAGAAGCATTTTTAATTGAGGTCTTCTACATACTCTCATAAAACCAAGCCCCAAAGGAGTGGTTCTTTCCCTCTCCTGAAATATCCATCAGCGAAGTGAGATTGTGCCATTACAGTAACTTTAATAGGTCTAATCACTGAGGCGGGGGATGAATGGAGAGCCAATTAAACAGATTTGTGTAAGATGAGCCAGTGATACGACTCCAGTGTCTCCATATGTGATGACTTATAAAGATGATTGACAGGCTCTTGTTTATCATACATCCTCAATCTGTCAGCTAATAGGGGGTTTAATAAGGGTTAATTAGCACAGAGATGATAGTGTCATGTCTGCCTTGGTCAAACTAACACTGGAAACCAATAATACGTAGAGCAGCAGTTCTCAAATCCAAACTAAAACCCACCATAGAAAAAATTTGGCCTTCCCATTACCAATAGATCTAAACCGAGTCAAAAAAGAGGTGGTTTTCAGATTCGAGAATATGATGATGACATACTCCCAGCTGGGGGGCACTTGTACTTTGTCATGAAATATCGGAAAGGTAAATTCCCAAATATGGAACCTCATCATTTATATTATTGACCGTGCTATATTACAACACAAATCTGCAGTATTCACTTTAGCTGTCCCCCATTTGTATTAAATAATATTAGAATATAAAACGCTGTGATCTCATCTGAAACTCAGCAATTCTAGCTCTGGGTACAATACTAGTTATAAACAGGGTCTGGATCAAAACTGGTCTAAAATGTGGAAGGAATTTACAAAAAATTAATCAAATATTTGAAGCATAAAAGAATCCATGTGCCACCATTCCAGAAAGATTGTATATTTGCAAATCAAAATTAAATTCTGTCAACGGGATGAATATTTTTTAGAGTTAATAAGTTTTGTCGCTCACTCAAGTAGCTTCTTTAGATTTTTTGCGATGGAACAGCCCCTATATTTTGACAACATTACTTATTTATCTACATATAATGACAAAGTGGAAGCTGAATGTCACAATCTTCTTACTTATTATAATACAATTTTACCACAGTATCTACTCATAAATCCCATGTTATTGTAATATATAATTGAATTGTAATTTATATTAAACTAATGAAAATGAATTCTGAAAACACTACTCTAATAAACTAAACTACCGCAAGCCATGGATGTGAGATGGAGAATTCTAATAGATCATTTAATTGCCACTTTATATATCTAATGAAAAATAAATTAAAATCTGCAGTTAGTCGTACATGTGACATTGTGAATGAAACAACATTTTTTTTCCTCCCTGTTGTAGCTCTTTCCTTTGCACTGTTAACCTTCCATACATTATTTATAGTCCCCTATGGCAGCGTATATATTAGGGCTGTAAGTAATACACTCCAGTGACTCATTGACTGGTTGAATCAATTGTACATTATAGAATTATTTTACACTCACAATACCTTAATAGGTTTCTTTTTGTCATTTACTACAGTATTGACAGACAGGTGTATTTCACATGGTAGGGCATTTGCATTTGGGATCAGCTCGAATAGTTGAGGCATCACTAATATTTCCAGACTGGTTGCTGTGGTAACTGTGCCAGTAACTACGGCGACAACGATCAAAAGCTTTCAATGCCTTTACAGAAGCCCCCTCACTGTGCAGGCAGCAGACATTTTATCTGTCTACCGAGCGCTCTTAAAAGCTTTCTGGCACTAACATGGATTCAGTCCTGCTCCTTCTCCTCTTCAGATGTGCTGCTGTTTTAATGTTGTGTGTTTTCCTGACTTGTAAGGTCAACCTGGATAACAGTGCCTCAGAAATGAAGTGTTGCACCATTGTATCTCTAGGTATTTCACAAACAAATGTATAAACTGGTGGGTCAATATGGATAACTGCTCTAACATGGAGATGTAATGATATCCAAATCTTTCGGTTTGATATACAATGTTAATTGCGATATTTTGTGGAGGCTAACTAAACTGTGAATATGCTACATTTTTCTCTTAAAATGCCTTGACAAGACTTCATAAGATTCAAAAGTGTTTAGTACAGTTAGTCCTTCATGAAGTATGCACTTAAATGAAGCCAAGTATCATGGTCTATGTAGTTCCCTCTGTTTTTTAACTACTGCTGCACCATAACAATTAATTTAAGCAAAGAGACTTGTAATCCAATATATTGTGATTGTCCACGATATTATTGTGAGACCTTTGACGATACAATATCAAAATATTTCGGTTATTGTTACATCTTTACTCTAACATGGATAATAACTGGATGAAGTGTGATTTCATATTCTAATAGTAATGACAAAGCATTTGATTTATATAATGCTTTTTGGACACTCAATGACCCTTTACACTACATTATTCATGTACTCCATACTCACTGGTAGTAAGATACTAAAATACATAATACATTTATTTCGGGATAAATAAAGTTCTGTACCTATCTACTTAAAATTCAGCTGAGAGGCAGGGCAGAACTATTTAACCCAACAACTCACAGAAAGTTCAATGTCTCCTGTGTCAGTAAATAAACAAAACTGAAAAAGCTTCACACAGAGCATGGCTGCATTGTTTTCAGTTGAAAGAAATTCTAAACAAAACATTAATAGTTTATGGCTTAAGCTTGTGGAGCCAACACCAAAGAAGCAACAAAAAGGTTCAACATTTTTGGATCTTAAAGGTGCAACTTGTGAAACTTGTGGAGAGACACATGTGGAGGGTCCGTCAAAAACTTTTCTCCATGGATATATTTTTGCATAGTCTAGAATGTTTCAGAGCATGGTATTAAATCATTCTACCTTCATGGACACCAAACCGAGTTACCAGACCAAGTTACAGGTCAGATCTGTGGAGAGGCAAGCCCGCTCACAGTCAGAATGGCTGTATTTAGGAGCTGTAAAAACCACCTGTAATTTAATAAATGTAAGGTAGAGTTGTTTTATGTTGTACTGTGGAATGTTCCAGGCAGAGTACTGACATAACAAGTGGATGACAGACCCCATATCAAAAAGTTACACAATGCACCTTTAAGTTTGGATATTCCTTCCAAAAACGATGAACCCGCAGAGACACATGGGTCCCTGTCTGCCCTCCATTTAAATTTATGACATCACAAATCTATTTTAAACTAAAGGCATTCTAGTTTTTACTGACCATAACAATGCCTTTTTGTCAGCATCCTGTTTCGTTTTGGCCGGAGTAAAGGGAGGCCAGGACAAATGTGGAGGTGACGACAGCTTATGCATATTTCATTAAGGTATTGTGTGCACTCAGCGGCTGGAAGACTGATGGAAGAAGAGGACTGCGGAGGTGGACACTGCTGCAAATCCTGATGCCAAATTTCAACTTACTTTGAATATTTATGACTGCAAACAAATCAACTGCCATACCTGCAGGGTGATGAAACTATGAGTGAAAGATGATGCTCCAGGTCAGGAATGGTTAGCTGGGGTTTGTTGTAGTGCAGGTCAAAAGTCGCCCTGCAAATCCAGAATGATCTCTCTCTGTTTTTTTTGTTTTTTTACAGAAGGATATAAAAATTTCACTGTGAAATTTCAGTAATTTAATGTTAATAATTGCATTATTATTACAGCAATTTACTGTAAATATTTTCACAGTAATTTACTGTAAACATTTTCACTGTGAAATTACAGTAATTTACTGCCTAATAATTACATTACTTTCACAGTAATTTATTGTGCAATAAATACAGTAAAGAAGTTGAAAATATCTACATTGAATTACTGTGAAAGTAATGCAATTATTAGCCAATAATTTACTGTAAATTTACAATTGAATTGAACAGTGTAACATATTGTAAAATAATTTTTTTTGTTATTGTTATTTTCCTGCACCCTCTTGTACAGTATACAAGTATACTGTAATACAGTATTTTGCAGTGAAATAACACAATAAAATACTGTGAAATCCTGGTAATAATTAAAAAAAAAACTAATTATACAATAGTTTACTGTGATGACACTGTTTTTACAGTAAACTTCGAAAGTACAGTCTAAAACTGTGAACATTACAGTTAAATCCTGTAAAGCAGCAGTTTACTGTGAAATTTTACAGTTGAATACTGTGAAATCCTGGTAAAAATTAAAACAACAAATAATACAGTAGTTTACTGTAATAGCACTGTTTTATAGTAAACTTTTAAAGTACAGTCTCATACTGTGAACATTACTGTTAAATCATGTAAAGTTATAATGCAGCAATTTACTGTGAAATTTTACAGTTGAATAATGTAAATCTTGATAATTATTTAGAGTATAGAAATGAGCAATGCCGGGTCAGAAATCATCCAGATGATTCTACTGTACATACACAGAGAAACACATTTTCACACAGATGGATGTAGATGATTTTAATGCCGCCTTAACCCTTCACCTAACACATGGATAATAATGCATTTTTGAGTTTAACAAAAACTGTTACTGGGCTCGGCTTTCACACTGGTTCAGTCCTTCTCAGCCACCGATGAACACGCACGCAAACATGGATAGCTCTTTGTCTTTCTTCTCAAAAACACTGGTACCTCTACACTATAGAGGACGATGAACACCTCTTTGATGAGGGCTTCAACCTGGAGGCTCTGCTCTGCCGCACACCACCAGGGAGCGAGCACGAGCCACAGGAGACCCAACTGGTGTCTCCTAACACCAACATCCAGGAGCCCTCAAGCCCAGAGGACCCTGCATCCCCGGTCCAAGAGCCCTCAAGCTCTTGGAAAGCCCTGGTACCTCTACACTACAGAGGATGACATTCACCTCTACGATGAGGGCTTCAACCTGGAGGCTCTGCTCTGCCCCACACCACCAGGGAGCGAGCACGAGCCACAGGAGACCCAACTGGTGTCTCCTAACACCAACATCCAGGAGCCCTCAAGCCCAGAGGACCCTGCATCCCCGGTCCAAGAGCCCTCAAGCTCTTGGAAAGCCCTGGTACCTCTACACTACAGAGGATGACATTCACCTCTACGGCGAGGGCTTCAACCTGGAGGCTCTGCTTTGCCCCACAGCAACAGGGAGCGAGCACGAACCACAGGAGATCCAACAAGAACTGTCTCCTAACAGCAACATCCTGGAGCCCTCAAGCCCAGAGGACCCTTCAGCCCCGGTCCAGAAGTCCTCAAGCCCAGAGGACAGAAGTCCTGTCCAGGTGCTTCCACCCTTGGTCCAGGGCCCTGCACCTCTGGAGGAGAGCGCTCTAGTCAGGGCGCTCTGTGAAGAGTTGGAGCGAGCGAGAGCTGCACTTGCAGATCAGGTAGAAATAAACAACTCTGTGGAGCAATGACTGAGGACAAAGGAGATAATTATCCAAGGGCTTCTTGGACTCGGAGTTGAAAGATCTCAAAAATGGTCTCCACATGAAAGACAAACAGCTGCGGGACAGGGTTAATGAGCATTGTACAACGCTAAAGTGCAGGAGAACATACAGCTCAAGCAAGAGCTCGAAAACTTCAGAGTGAGGAACAACACTGACAGTTTGGAGATGCAAAAACTTAAAGCTTCTCTCCAAAGGAAAGACAAAGAGCTGGAGACACAAATGAATGATTACAACGAGCTCCGATACCTATATAACAAATAAGTGCAAGAAAAAGTCGAAGTCAAACAGGAGCTGTTCAACACCAAGGAAGTCCTTGAAAAAGTGAAGAAACAACTGAAAGAAAAGGACATTCTAATGGCTGAGATGCGAACGACAAGCAGGTCAGACGCAGAGGCCTGCAGAGACTCTCCCAATGGTTTTGTAGTTGCTGAAAATGTCAAAGCCAATGAAAAACTGTCAGTGCAGGAGCTGTCAGCTCAACTCTTCTTAGCACGGGAGGAGATACGTCTCTTGAAATTCTGTCCTAAAAGTGAAAGAGCACAGCCCCCTGGCCCCCCAAAAGGAGCGACCACAGTGAAGGAGCAGAGGAGGGTCCAGCACTGCCTGAACTAAAGCCCCTTCAAACAAAACTCTTTACCCTTTGCATAATGAAAAAATAAAACAAAAATTCCTTTAACATTATGTTGTTCTCTTAAATGTCTGTATTTATTCATGTTTATTGTTTCAAAACTTGAATTCACATGTCAGCCATAGCTGCAGTCGCTTGATTTTTATTAATTGGTCAAATGGAAATAGAAAAAAATAATAATATATGTTAGAAAAAAAATATGGGAAAAATGCTTCATAGATACAGCTAAAGCCTTGGTGCTTTTTACTGTTTCCCTTTTGATATCCATTCATTTTCTAAACTGAGAGCATAATCAGGAGAAAAAAGACAAAAATATGTCCCAGTGTATATAACGATTTGTATAATTTAAAATGTTAGAATTTATTACTCAACACAACACGTCAAACCTTTTTCTTACATTGGTTAGTAAACCTTCATTGCGTTTTAGATACAAAACTCTCATTCTGTGGCCTGTATCAGTTGTTAACATGATCTTTAGTATGTGACTTTTGTGGTAATGGAAATGGCCATAAACAAAGTGAAATAACACAATAAAAATACTGTGTCATACTGGTAATAACTAAAACAACAAATAATAGAGTAGTTTACTGTGATGGCACAGTTTTTATAGTAAATGTTGACAGTAAAGTCTCATACTGTGAACATTACAGTTAAATCCTGTAAAGTGATAATACAGCAATTTACTGTGAAATGTCACAGTTGAATACTGTGAAATCCTGGTAATTGTTTACAGTGTAGCTAACCCATTAGCACGTTCCAAATAGGAAGTGTTCATAGGGTCGGTTCTGGCTTCATCAACTCCAATGGCTCCAATTGGCTTTATATTGAAAAACTGTCCCTGTAACTACTGCACTTTTTAGTACAGTCTATGGTCCTCTTTCCTCTGTCATGTCTCAAGTTGTGACACGTGAAACGAAGGTGCCTCATTGGTCACGTCTCATTTACAACCAAAATCACATTTCCTTCAACAAAAATTAACAGAAGTTGGTGCTACGCTCATTGATTCTTCTTCCTCCATTTGCTTCCAGCATTTTCTTTTTTTCTTTCATTTTTCCTCATAAGCAGTCATATTTGTACTGATATGAACAGACCATGCACGTTCCTGATTGGTCACCTCACCTTTCAGTCAATCTTCATAAAGTATTGTTTGTATTCTGGACCCCAGGCAAGGACAGTGTTACGAGTCGACACATACTGATTCCTAAAGCAAAAACCAATGTGAGTTTGACTCTCATGAGGTGTATGTGTGCAAGTAAAGCTGAACAGTACATTGAATATTCTGTGTTGGAAAATATGCAATAACAACAATGCCTTCGACTTTCTGTATAGCGCCTTTCAGTACGTCCAAAGCATTTTACATTGCATTTATAATACAACGTCTGAATGTTTAGCCAATACTGGAGATGTGACTGTCAATCCTTTCACAGTACATTCAAGCATAGGTAAGGTGATTGAAGTGTCTTGCCCAATGACCACGTGCAGTACATAGCATTTGAGACTCCCCAAATGACTTGTCTATCATTTCTAGAAAATATTTCAATTGATATGACAATGAATTGATGAATATAACTTTATATATACCAAATGAGGCTTTAATTTAATTAAATGCCTCAGTGGGTAACCAAAATATAGACTAAAATATGTCTTTTCTTACTTTTGGCTATATTATTCCACAACATAAAAACTTCTCTTATTTCTACTTTCTATCTCTAAAGTGACAATGTTGTGAGCAATAGTCAAGAGTACCAGCTCCACCAACAATGATGACTTCTCACATAGTAACATATAATACTTTATGACATCTAAAGTCCAATCTTTGTCCCTCTGCATCTGCTCTAATGGAGAATGAACACTTTTGAACAGTCCCAATCATCTGTCTCAGTTGGCAACCCTGTGAGAAGAACTGGGTCATGTTCAATGAGCTTGCCTTGGCAGCAGTAAGAGAAACCAGCCGCTCTATGGCTTATCAGAGGATCAAAGTATGTTGTGTTTACTTATAACACAATAATGACATTTAAAAAGAGCATTTGAACTGCGGAGGGCGGGATATGCTTGGCTTCCACTGTCTTCGCTGGGTGGGCACAATCTCATTACATTTACTGCTAAAGCGCCCTTTAAATTTCAATGGGCAGCGGGTATGAACCATTGGCATTTCTAGGCGCCACTGAACAGACTTTGTTACGGTTCACATGGCCCGTCCTTCCTTTGGGATTAAGATCGCTGTGAGAAGTCAACAGGAGTTAATGAGTATCCCCACTCGCACAAAGCCGGGGTAATCCTGCCAGCGAAGTGCCCCCCTCATTGATAAGATCTGCCACAACACAGAAGGGAGACCACTGGCATCAATGCACTGTACCACGAGAGGCTTTTTCATGCTTTGGTGACTGAGCTTTTCGTTCTTGATTTTGTAACACTTGGATGAAATTGGGAGCCGTTTATTATTGGGGATTTGTGGCTCTATGAAACAGCCCAGATCCTTCTGTTTAATCCACCGCCCAGACAACTATCAATGTTTTATCAACGGGCTTGTAACTGGCCACCATTTTCTGCTCGTTCAAATGGGCTTTTTCTTTTCTGTAGCCATTTTTCTTTCAGTGCCTGGTCCAACTGCATTCACATTCATAATAACAAGCCCAAATGGGTAAAATATAAGTGTGGTTCAGAGAAATACTTTTTTAAACAGGATAAAGGAAGGAATATAAATGTGTAGACCAGGACCAGATATAAAACAAACCCAAAATTAAAAACACTGTACCAGATTCAGTCTTAAAAATTTGATAAATGAAATAATCAAATTCATTTTAAACAGTTTGCAGAGATCCAAAGTTATTCCTCACTTACCCTATGCAATCCAAGTTTAGCTGTCATGGTAGTGCTAACAAAAACTAGCATGCTAACTATACACTTACTGATGATTAAGCAATAAAATATCTTATAATTAGATACACAGAGCACATTGACAGACTTATTTTGACCTCAAGAGCTGCTTATATCGGAAAATTTGGCTCAAACACATGGAATAAAATCAGGTAAAGGCCCTTTAATGTTTCATTCATTATTATTAAATATATATGCACATGTATAAACTGATTGAGGAATATATTCTGTTAATCAGCACTTTGGAAATGGCTTTGTTTGCAAAATCTGCAATAGTAATTATTCTGATTGGATAATGAAGGCAAGATTTGCATCAACCTTCATGGAAATTAAATCCTTATTTTTTTGCCCCCCTTTGGCTTTTTGTCAGTTTTCTTGACATGTGGGACTTACACTGAATGCGCCATTTGACCTTTGACTTTGGCGTTAAGTCCCCCATAGACACAGTGACAGTAGAGATATACAGTGGCTAACACCCTCCCACTGGCCTCAGTACGGGGCAAATACTGCTGACTGTCTGCTTGAATGTAGATGCGCCTTCATCAGTGCCAAGTTTATCTATACATCATCCTAATTAAATTGCTGGTACTGAAGTAGTGATTTTGGTTCACTAAAAAGTGTACTGCGCAATTTGCCTCCGTGGTGATGTTATTGTTATGCCTAGAATGTTCCACAGTATGGCATTTGAATATATCTAACAATTATACAGTCACTGGTGTTTTATTGCACAAAACATGATGAAATATATGCAATCTTACAGTGAGCGTGCTTGCCTCTTCATAGATCTGTATTTTATGGTATTTTAGGTAAAGCAATAAAAACAACTGAAGACAATCATATTCCAGTACCGCTTTGTGACAACTGCACTTTTATCACTTTATTAATAATGAACAAATAAGAATGATTCAAGCATATAACTACTACTACTACTCAATGTGCACATCACAGTAGTTTAACAGTCATGCAATCCTGTATCATAAATATAAAGGGCTCTGCATACAGAAAGTATTGGTATATAGAGTCATCAACAAAAGGAGTTGTTATGTATAATAAGGACAGATGAAATGAGAAATCTTGATGCAGCCTCATGTATAGTCACTGTCTGCCATTTTGGATTTAATTCAATAAAGAAAACAAAGTGAAAATGCAGACAGAGTTGGCCTCAAAAGTATTTCACTCTGATCTAAATACAAAAACACTGTTCTATGGCTTGAACAACAGAAGAGCTGCAGAGTAAAAGAATAGTGTCCACCTGTTTGCTAATTACAGGTGTGTTACCATATACTCCCACAGGCTGACAATACAATACAAATGACTATGTAGGGCCTGAAGAATTATCATTATCGCTCAGTCTATTTCTACAGGAAATGTGATATAGAAATCACGGGAAAAGGTTTTGTTAAAGCATATTTCAGGTGTGCAATAGTTCTTTAAAGGTGCAGTGTGTAACTTTTCTAGGGGAGAGTCTGCACCTGATGTCTCCATGAAAATGTTATTGCTTGGTATAGGTAAAAGTATAGAATTGAAATATATATCACAAGGGAGACAAGCAGGTTACAGCACTAGCGCATTACGTTACATTACAATTCAGATCCGTGGAGAGTCGCCCCTGTTCACAGAAGGAATTATTGTATTTTTGGCCAATAGAAATACCTGTTTAAAGTTATACCATGGAACAAAATTTGAGCAGTGCACATTTCATTTGAAAATGCTGAATCACAATTGAGTTTACCCAGAGTGGTAATAATGCCAAACTTGGACAGACAGGACTTTGACAGGAAGGGCATTTGACTTAAATATTATTACAACATTTCCAATGCCAAAATTGCTGTTGAAATAAGAAATCTCTTATGGTAACGCTTTAAACCAGGCAGTGTTGGCCAGCCTCTCTGGTACATGGTCTTTGGCAGTATGAGTACAATGTAAAACCTGCCGATTCTTTATTCATTTGCTCTTTTAACTTCAAAATGACAGTGGCTCTTACACCTTTTAGACCAAGTACCAAAGAAAAGATTTGAATTTCCGTGTACCACCAGATCTCAGCAGGTCTATAACTGGTCTAAAGTCTAAACCAATTTTAAAAGCCCCATATTATGCTATTTTCTGATGTTACATTGTTTAGCATTGTTTCCTCCTCACAATCATACCTGGAGTTGTGTTTTGTTTCATTCACATTAACACAATGTGAATGAATGTTTTTCTCTCAAACAAAAAACATTGTTTCTTTTTTGTTTCACCTTGTGATGTCATGTGGCAATGCAGGAAGTGCTCCACAGTCCGTATACCTTCATTAGAATCATCTGGATAATGACGCTACTAAACTAAAGGTAAAAAGTTGCTGTTCACTTGAAAACTACCACTACATGACATCACAGAGTGAAACTGAGCTTTGGAGATGAATACAGATTAATAATTAAGGTTTACTCAAGCATGTGTGAATGAAACAACTTTATAGCATGACTAAAGCTCACAAGTCAATTTTGTGTCATATAAGACCGTTAAAACAAGACTACACTGCCACATGTGAAAATGATGGAATCTGAATCAGAAAAGCTGGAACAAAAAGCTGTACCACAATGGATTAAGGTGCAAGATGGTACATGGTGACCAACTTATCACAGGCATGCTCATATACTGCACCTTTTTCTTACTCTCCGCTCACGAGAACCTTACATGTTTATGGTTACTTAATTAATGAGAACTTCATAGGGAGCCTGGTGTAGATCTTACAAGCAGGCTGTGCTCTCGGAGGTCATTATAACGTGGTTTGACCCTGTTACAGTTCACTTCTTCACATGTGCCAGAACATGTTAAAGCCATTAACATAACCAGAAGCAAATCAGCTTCCTTGTTACAGATCTATAGGGCACATTTTGGCCTTTAAGTGCCATTTTGTCAATAAAAATACGCTTTGTTGCATGCAGTGCAACAAAGCAATTGATAAATGATATTCAATAAAGTCATAAGGTCGTAAAATGTTGTGTTTAGTCACTGTTAGACTGTAATGTGTGATGACCTTTAAAGGAGACATACTATGCAAAATTGGCTTTAATGACACCTTAATAATGGTTCCTGAATGTACATATTTTGAGTAATTCATGCATGTTTGAATATTTTCAGTATTTTGAGTATCAATTTCTTTTTGCATTTGAGGCTTAAACACTCAAAACATCAGTTTGCCCCTACCCCTTATCCCCGCCCCAGCCCTGTACTTAAGACTCTGGGTCATTGGGTATTAACAGGTTGTGCAAATTTTCATTTCTATCATCAATTCATTTAAAATCACTACTATAATTTACAATTAACAAAATGTAAAATAATGACCTGTATAACTGTATTAAGAAATACCAGGGGGGTAAAATCTTTAACATCTGCAAAAACTAGTGGAGGTCCACATGTATATATCTGTAATTTCAACTTGAAATCTCAGCCTCATCTCATCATATGTCTGATTTGGAAGACAGTATAATGGCATGAATTTAATTAGATCTAATACCAGATAAATGTAACAAGGTTAATTATGCAAAAAGCAAACAACAAAATTAAATCGTTAAAAGAACTGGCGGAAGGTATTTGCAGATTAGTGACAGATCGGTTTTCTCCAAGTGTAATAAAAAGCGTGCCTAATTCCCCTGATATCTCATTATAAAACAGCTCCGCTCCCAAGTGTGTGACGCCAAGCGCAATTTCAAATCTATTGTTTTGACTGAAGGATGCATGGTCATTGAATTTAGCACATAATCATTTAGGCATAATTAGTGTAATCAATATTGATGAAAAGAGCTCCCATGTGATGTTCAAGATGTATGAATAATTATAAGGCTAGCGTCGCAGTTTTAACCATTTTTCAGCTAAACGATTTTGGGCAAACTGTGCAATGCTCAGATTTGAATAAAAAGTGGAGTAAAAGGTGTGATTTACAGAAGCTTTATGCAGTTCTTTATGCATGAGTTGTTAGAGAGGCCGGACGATGCATGCTGGTGTATTTAGGTGTTTTTAAATTTAAGGAGCCCGTATTACACTATATTTTCTGATCTACGTTACAATGTTGTTTCCTTTTTCCACTGTTTTTTTAAACTCCATACACCTTCACTAGTTTCATTTGGATAATTTCAGCAGTGAAATGACCAATCTCTACTGATCTAAATGTAGCTGTTAACTTGAAAACTATTCCACTAACTTGGAACAGAGCATTTTGAGCTTTGGAAATATAGACAAAGAGTTACTCAAATGTATGAATGAAATAAAACACAACTCCGGGTATGTTATTGAGGAGGTACCGGCATTCTAACACGGTTGAAAGCTCAAAAGAGTCAATTTTCTACAATATAGGACCTTTACGACATGATTGTTTCTTGCCCTTCTTTAAACCTGTCCCGGACTTGTGCACAGGCAGTGGTTTAAAAGCTTTCTCATTATGGCTGCTCCCTGACGTTGCTGGAGTCACAGTGGGAGTAATTGGCGTGAACATTTGTCTGATCTGGCTCGAGCTGGTTTCCATTTGTTTCTGTTTGTCAGTAATAGTACGAGATCAGAGGAGAACCGCATGCCTTTGACTGCCACACTTGAAGTTTATCCACTGGCAATTTAAGTCTGGGCACAAACTGTTTGCTCACTATGCTGTCTCTACTTATCTGCACTTATAAAGGGTTTCTTGGGTCTGTTTTACATGTGCTGTTTGTGTATGCGAATGGTGTTTAACAAGGGTAGGAAAAGACATTAACAATGACTCAGACCTTACATTCATTTTATAATAACTACTCCTTAAGGAAGAGCTATTTATCCTCTATAATAACATATTTAGATCACCTTTTATTGTTTCGAAAATGCCATATTCACCACAAGCAACCTATTAACATGTTTTATAAGGTTCAGTTCTCAGTCACCCCTTCAGAGCACTATCACAACACAATCAGTGTGCGTCCAGCTGATGAAATGACTGTGCATCAGGTTTGTCAAGTTGTTGTGTACAACTTTGGTAATGGTAATTTGTCATTTGGGAGCATGAATGATGTAGGGTTTCGGGTGGAGCCTTGGACAGAAGATTTGCATAAGGCTCAAGAGAGATAAAATACCTGGATGACATCTAAATCCTCTTCAGTCATGGTTCTGAAGAGAAAACAATATATAATATGGTAGAAAACTAAAATAAATAAATAAACAAAATGCATACCTCTTTAACAATGATTCAGGTTTGGTTGCTGCTAAATTACAGTATTCCGTAAATCCTATCTCATTGTTAATAAACTATAACTACTACTACTACTACTACTACTACTACTACTACTGCTGTTACTAAATAGCATTATTCAGCCTGTTTAAAACTACTGGTCACCTTAAATTAGTTTTCCCCCTTATAGTGTAACAAAGTCCATGTGGTGGGACAGTTTCTGCTGGCACGTTGGAAAGTAAATGAGTTTGTAGCTAAAAATAATGGTAGCTATTTGTCATGACTCATGTCAATATGGCTAAACGGCGCAGTGGAGGCAATTTGTAGGTGTATGGACAAAGAAAATGAAGGATCTTCATGGAATACAATGTGCTGACTTAGAACAGCGAAGGGAAAGCACTTTGAGTAACTATCTCTGGAGAAATAGTTCAAAAAGTTTACTTAACATAATATAGGATACGTCATCTTTTCTTTTTTAAGATGAATGAATTTGTGCATAGACCTGCCACATAACCAGACTCATAGACATTTACTCTACACCTTTTATAAGACTTTATAAGATATTGCCTATTATTATTTTTAATCAATAATTTAATTTGGATGCTCTGTGCTGACATACCTGCTGTTATTCAAAAGGGGGAATAGATCATGAAGATCAGAGGTTTTAATCCCTTTCAATGTATTCAGTTGTGTATTTTTTTTTCTATTTTCTTTTATTTGATTGCTGAATATTGGTTATCTGAATTAATACCTGAATTAATTGTTAAAATATCAAATAAATTATGTACCACAGAGGTAGAAAAAGTGGTTTGTGAAAAGGGATTATTCCATATTAGTGCTTTGCCATGACATCATGCTGGGGATGTTTTACA
>KN521642.1:13678-32126 GCA_000787155.1 Scartelaos histophorus | reverse complement strand
TAATAATAATAATAATAAAACAATAATGATGATGATGATGATGATGGATTCTAGTTAATTGTTATCAACATTGGCCATGAAAAAAAACATATGTCGATCTCTAATAGACATACATTTTGGATAGTTGGGGACAGATCTACCACATTTTTGCTGCAATAAAAATACAAAAAAAACCCACAAAATCCAAATGCAGTAACCACTCAAACCACCTCAAAGTTTCCATGTTAACTTTTCTCCAGGTTATGTATCCTTCCCGTCGAGACCTTTCTGCTTGGTTAGATGGCTGGACTGTCTGCAGATTTCAGACAGGTGAAGTCCTCAGAGTCTCCTCCCACACTCCAAAAGGCAGCTTGTGTCAGCGCCCGCCCGGAAGTCCCTGTCCTGTCCTGAACTTGCACCTGTCTGTCCATTCTCAATAAATGATCACCTTTCTTAAATAGTTCCTGTGGGTGACCTGACAAGCCGGGGCAGTACTAGTTTGTGCCACTCTTCATTTTAAGCTTTACGATGGATCGGATGTTGCTGCGTCAACAGTTTTTACAGTCAAACTATATTTAAAACCCGCTAACCAACTCATCTGAACCACTGCGATGCTTTAGTAATCGATTTAAACCCTAGTTATATTTTTATTGACAGGTGAAGAAGAAAACAAAACATTTAATTAGAAACTTTTTGCATTTGAATAGGTCCGTATTGCAAGCTCAGTTCTATTATTTCATTATAACATGCAGTATTGCTTTTTGTTACAATAAATGGCATCAAAATAAATCGAAATATGACCTGAACATTCTAATTAAACAATGCAATAATTCAATTAGCATCAATTCTGTATCAAAACCACAAACCAGTATAAAAGAGCCTATATTTTTTGATCTAGGTTATAATTTTGTTTCATCCTCGAAAACAGACCTGGACTTGTGTTTTGTTTCTTTCACACATGTTTAATACACAAACCCTGCATATTTAGTTCTTCTCTCAAACTGAAAACACTCCTTGTGATGTCATGTGAGACAGGAAGTGCTCCACCGGGTTTTTAAACTCAATACACCGTCACTAGAATCATTTTGATAATTTCAGCCCTGTACAAGGTGGCTGTTAACGTGAAAACTACCATACATGGCAACACAAGAGCAAAAAGTGCATTATTAGATTTTTAGACTAGTAATAAAGGATTAATTGAACAGATAACATTCTAACATGGCTTAAAGCTCACAATATTCAATTAATATGGGACCTTTAAGCTAAAATATGTAAGTAAGTGTGTACTTTTCACCCTGGGCTTGTTTAGACACCATCACTACTTACCAGAGCTGCCTGAAATCCTCGACAGGTCTGAGACAGCAGCAGCATAGGAGGCAGAGGAGGTAGGAAAGTTGTGAGATAGAAGATTGAGTTTACCTTTCTCTCTCGTTACCCCTTTGTTTGCTTTCCATTCCTCAAAAGTCAGCGTAATATCCATCTGGCTGTCTGTGCCGCAGCATCCTCCATCTCACGACTTAAAAGACAGAACAAAAATGATTATCTTTGCCCAGAGACACCGGGCTCTGACTCCAGTGTAAACTCATTTAGGAGGCACATGCTCATACATCAGACTCACTCACCACAATCTCCAAGTGTTTACCACAATCCCACCACAATACCACCAACACACTGTAAGAGCTTCTATGGGCAGGGTAACTGTAGAAATGTGAAAAGTGTAGTTGTTAGAGCATATGATGTACTGTAAGATCATTTTGTAATTCAAAATAATGAGGAATTCCAGTTGTTGTGGTTGTCTACGTCGTTGAAATGTGGAGACTAGGGATGGGAATTTTTGGCAAAAACACTATTCGAAAATCGATGACGACTATTTGAATGTTATTTGAAATTTGAAACCCTTCTCCCGCCCACATGCACACATGGACATACACCATGACAGCCGAAAATCGATGACAACTATTTGAATATTATTTGAAATTCGAAACCCTGGTGGACATACACCATGCCAGCTCAGGTGAAATAGGTATTGAAGCACAAAAGGTTAAACAGTAACCGTCCATATCACAGTACAAATTAACATCTTCATTGAACAACTCAACATATAAATGAATGCGCTCGCTCTCTGCTGCAGTGCACAGCCCTCGCCCTCTCCTAGGGCACTGTACCGAAACTCCGCTAAGCACTGGTACTGAAAAACTAATGTTCTTTTGGTACCAATTTTAGGTTCCTCGGCTTAAAGCCAAGTGCGTTAATGCAGTAATAAATAGAGCACAGTGATTTCACAGCAGTGAAGCTGCTCACGCCTCACAACTGCACCGTAAATGAACTCAAAGGCACGAACAGCATCACGTTTAACACAGTTCTACATGTGTCCAAACAAAGTGCAGTGTGTCTCTTCTCGGTAAAACAGAAGAGATGAAGAAACAGCTGCTGCGTGAAACTTAGATCCACCCAAAAAGTCATTTACAGAGCGTCAGTCAAAATGCGTAATAATAATTCCACATCTATTCAGTCTATAGTGTCCACGTAGAACTGAAGCCAAACAGAGAACATGACCCAAACTCCTGGTCCGGGTAAAAGACATTTCCAAATAAATCCTCAGTCCTGGTTAAAACGCAGTTCACAAATGTGGTGTATATACAGTATCTATTGTGGCGCCGTGTGCGTAATGACACAGCCAAATGAGTGTCTCAAAGGTGTGGTGCCCCAGGTAATGGCGCAATAGAAGTGTAACGTTATTTATCAAAACAAAGAGCACGTGCTTCATGTTCTGCCTTTAACATACAGACATGTATACGAAGAAAACAAAAGAGAAACTTAAGGTTGTGGTATCAGCTGTGCTCTGGTTCATTTGCATGTGCATATGTATGGTGTTGTATAGTGGCCTAGTCTTAATATATGAATTAACATAGATATAAAGTTATTGAAGGACTGACTTATACTTAATTCTTGACTTTCAGGTATGTTTTTACATTATAACAGATAAAAAAATAGCGCAATATGAGCCTTTTTAAAATAATACAGAACATTTCATTTTCAGCTTCAGTATTTTCAGTAGACTATAATATATTCAAGTACAATACAAAATAAAACATTGTTTTGTGCGCACAAACACAGCAGTCCTTCATTATTCTTCACTAAATACCACTATCAACATCACACATTGCGATGTGCGCCTGTGGGACCACCGCAGCCCTCTGTTTAAAAGCAAATTTAGCGGTTAATCTCTTTAGCATTGACCCTCTGATGCGCTCATATCTGCAGCCGTTATTTTGGCGTGACTGGAGCCCATTTTAGCCCACAGCTCCTGGATATTTTCATCAATATGTCCCCAGAGGCCAGTCTCCCTCTGCTCAGCACTGCCTCCGTGCTTTCTCTTTCTGTCGGCTGTGAAGAGAGCATCCTGGTGGAGGTGGCGTGGTTTGAGTTTTTGTCTAAATATATGTAGAACGTCTGGAGGGTTAACAATGTCAATATGCTTGAAAAACATGAAAATAAAATGGTCAGAATGGCAACTTTTATAAAGACACGTGGATCTCCTGTTATGGATTTTGAAATAGATTTTGTTTTTGTTTTTAAACCGCCCATATCACGCTATTAGTCATAATGTTCTCATCAAAAACTTACCTGGAGTTGTATTTTGTTTCATTCACACACTTAACAAATCCTGCAAATTTTGGGTTTTGAGTTTTTCTCTTAAACTGAAAACACTCTGTTCCTGTGGTAATGCAGGAAGTGCTCTACTGTGTTTTTAAACTCCACACACCTTCACTAGAATCATTTGGATAATTACAACCAAAGCTCTAATGAATAAAAAGTTAAAAGGTTGCTATTAAATTGAAAACTACAGCTGCATGACTTGACAAAATGAGACCAATGTGTGCTCTTTACACCTAAATTATATTAAAAAAAGGAAAGTTATGGTTCGCCAACGAGAAAGTAAGGCTGGGCGCTTTCGGCATGCTAGTTGTTGTTAGCTTTACCTTGATAACAAAGTCCGTTCTTGCTTTTGAAAGTTATGAAAAGCGCTTATAAACTCATCATCATAGGATATTAGGAGTGTTTGGAAATTCACTAGTTCTGATGCAGCATCTTTAAAATATGTGTACATTCCTTCCTATGCAACCTTAATCTTTTTCTTGTAAAGCCAAGATTGTGCATTTTGCTGTTATCAGTTAAGGCTTTGAACTGGCTCTGTACTGTAAGGTTTTGATTTTAATATATTCCTTTGCGCTCTTGGCTGTGTAGCATTCAGCGTACACTGTCACATGAAGCTCTGAGGGCACTGCTAAGAGCTTTGTCCTCTTTCCTCTTTTTATCCTCAGGAAATATGCATCTACATTCAGGACTTATTCAAAGGACCACGCCGTGAAGGTCATATGTGTGGGCTAATGCTGGTACATGTTAGGCCTATATAATGTAATTGAGGGTCATTCAATGAGACTGTGGGGCTCATATAGGCATTAACACATCTATAACAAGGCTACTGGGCATTTGTCAGTTCATTCTTTACATGATTGAATAAACCAACAAATTAAATATTGTATGGACTCCGAGTTGGTTAACATCTAGGAAAAGATGTGATGTTATTTCTTTAGATGTGGCTTTGAATTTACTTCAGCTGTTATAGCAAAATAATCTGGTTACATATTTATTTAGGTCACTACTAGGAATGTACAATGTGTAAATATTGTATGGAATTAGTAATGGTTAACAGTATGGGAGGACTAGGGATGTTATTACTTTTAATGTGGCCCGTCAGTTGAATTCAGCTCAAAAAATATATGTATGTACGTATGCACAGAGACTAGATTAAAAAAAATATCTTGGCAAATATGTTTAGGTCGCTACTAGAAATGCATATGTGTGTGGAGTTGGTAGTTTTGACAAAAAATATCAAGATTTTAACGTTAATGGGAAGTTCACAATTGTATCACAATTCATTTTCATTTCATAAAGGCTTAACTTCAGTCATCTGCTTCTTCTGACAGGTCACACCTTTATGTGATTGGTCAAATCCTCCTGTCAGTCACTCACAGCATGACAGAGGCTGACCAATAGGAGGAGTGGGTGGGGACTTTTTAATCATCATAGAGACCAAGTTAACAGAGCTCCACATTTTCATTTCTGTGACGTTGTGTAGATCGGAATGCTGGTTTTTCTAGGTATTTTTGAACCATGAAACCATCTAAGGTAAGTCTGTTTAACATTCCAAGCAATGACATTTCCATAGTGTCATGGACCAAACCGAAAAGGCAAGGACAAGGTGTAAAAAAGATAAGATTAAATTCAATAAATTCATTAAATATAATTTAACCAAGGCTAAAAATAACAGAAATAGTCAGGCCTAACTGGGGTGTAACTTAAATCAAACTGAACAGAACAAACAAAAGAGCCCCACCAGACAGAACAGAACAGGTGCTTAAATACATGGGGACAAACTAAACTGAACACATGAGGGGGGGAAATTACATTAAATAACTAACTTAATTAAAGTAACAGAAGGCAAATAATCTTAATACCAAAACAACAAATACTAAAGTAATCTTAAACAATTACCTTAGCAAAACTAAACCAACTAAAATGGTGCTCCCCCCCTTGTCCAGCGTCGGTCTCTTCCTGCCCCCTCCATCCGGTCAATCCAAAACAAAAAGAACAAGTGTAAGGAAAAATTCAAACTTATATTAAACAAAATGTGAAGACTAAGTCTAAATAAACAGATAAATCAAACTGTGTTGTAATTAACTTAATAAAAATAAGGAAAATACTAACACTGTGGAGTGGTGGCAGAGGTATCCACCACACATAGAAACAGAAAGAAGTTACATAGTGCACCTTTATTTAGACAGAAAAGCATCAAACTGCAACGTGACATCACCAAAATAACATCTCATCGCAGGGATCACATGTTTTTGATACATCCAGCCCAGCACTACAGTACCCATGTGTTTCAGAGTGACAACAGAGATCAAAAGTCCTCAAAATGTTGCCTTTTCACAGAAAGCTCAAACCCACGACTAGGGAAACTTGTGATGGCATTACTTTGGATGTGGCCTGTCAGTTGAACTCAGAGCACAGTGCGTGGTCGAGCTTCATCATATCAAACTCAGTGCTGATAAATGCCATGTATGCTCCACTGCCGCTGTAGCCTGCAGCCTTATCTCACACTCATGTGGACTTGGAACGAGCCTGAATGCGCTTACTCACTTGAAGGCTGATTTTTGCACTTCTCAAGTCAAAAGTTCAGATGGCAATGATACACTATGGGTACAATTAATCAAAGCAACAAACGGCTTCCTCATTCTCTTATTGAAAACATATATAATTCAGAGTAAGTAAGTGGTTTCTGTGTGTAGTGCTCTCATAAAAATTGTGCAAACTTGTATATAAATAAAATAAGTGTATAAAAGCACTGAAGAAAGATCTTTTTTTTCCTTCTCCTCACCTGGCCTTTGTTCAAACTCACCCGTGCTCTCTGAATGACTATAATTATGATAATGATTGGCAAGGACTTTTGTTCTTTGCGAATTTCTTCTTATTTATTTTTTTTCTTGGTAGGAAATTTCATTTTTCACCCTACTGCACACTATAGCGCCCCCTACGATACCACATGAAACGCCAACATTATCGGATTTACTAAATTTGGGGATTAACTTCTTTGATTGATTACAAGCAAAAAAAGTTTAATAATATTATGGTTATGGAGCATTTTTCACGAAATATAAATAAGAATCCAAGGAGAATCCAGAGCTATTTTAAAAGCCTTACACAATAAAATATTTAATACAACCTGCAGCAACTATTAACCTACTAATCTGTCTATTGTGCTATATTACTGTCATTTGTCCAGATTGTTGTTTTGTCTTCTACTCATTAACTCAAATGCATGTAAATACACCGTCCTGATTCTATATTAATGCCCTTCTCTGTCTAGATTCATTATTTACTACGGCATATGCAATCTTTCCCTCAACATTTAACTCAAAGACACGTGCCGTGACTTAAATTGACAGAGTTGAGCGATGACAACACGAGGAGGAAATCAAATCTCCAGAGAAGACAAGTGAATGATTGAGCGGACAGAGTGGTGCGTTCAGGATCCGCCGTAAAACGATACGCCGACTATTAAAGTTAGCGCGCCATCTGGAGAGACATGATTGTGAAAGGTTATACTATCGCTGACAGATGGTCGGACCACAACACGGCGGTATTTATTTTAGAATAGGTGATGTGCCTCGCTACCAGCACCATTTCACTGATAGTCACTTATCTATTGTCTATTTGGTGTTTTTTATGCATGGCTAACTCCTGCTAAACAGAGCATAGCTTACAACCAGGCAGCCAGTCATAACAGCAGCTTGGCCTTTGTGATTTCCAACTTCAACACCAAGGTCACTCGCCAAGGGCCTGCACACCGTCGGGAAGGCCGAGAGAGAAATGAAATTGTTGGACGGCGAGTTGTTATGAATAAGAAATGTAAAATTCATAAAAGATTTAGGTCTGTCTATACTGAGATTTTAGCCCACGACGTTGTGTCACTTGCAATGTACCGTGGGTTGTCTGATGGCTCAGGTTGGTGGCTGGTCAAACTGGACGGGTTTCTTCCTGCACAGTAAGCACATGTCCGTCAGTGTGGCTTTATTTAAGGGTCCTGCATTATGCAAAATTGACTCACTAAGCTTTAAGCCATGTTAGAATGTTGTGGATGGATTTTTAATGGAGAGATCTGCAGCCAATCTTCTGTCAGTAATGAAGAGTTCTGATTTTAAACCATTAAACAATTTTTTATATTAAACGGTAATGATTAAAAAACCCATTACGCCATTTTCAGATGTAACAGAGCTTTCCGTTAGCTTCAACAAAAGCCGAAAAGTATCGATACTTCTTGGAGAAATCAAGCAGACAATTCAAGTGGATGGACAACACCTTAGAATAGATGAGGGTCTTTATTTCCCCTCATTTATTTAACGGTTTGATAGCCTGTTTGACGTTAATATTACGTGTTAGGGACATTTATACAGATGGCAGGGACCCCCATTGTCCCCTTATTCACCCTTTGGGCAGTTGTTGATTCTCCTTAATTATAATCAAGGGGGTATAAAGTGAATAGAATTGAATAAACAACACCTTGAGCCAAAGCGTGGATTCTATTTACAGTGCGTAATTGGTATGGGTATGTCTAGACTCCTGACTATTAGCCACAGCTTAGCCCTCCACGACGCCACTGCCCATATTAATCCGAGCAAATAATGAAAGCCCGGTGAAAAATGCACCTCAGGCATATCCGCGGACGCACTCGGAGAATAAGAAGTGGAAAACAAAGATGACAAGTTGTTCGGCAGTGAGGCATCATGGGAAAGGGGGGCCGGGGTCAAGAACCGCATCTGGTAAGAGATAGATGCATCTCTCATCTCTCAGGCTTGTTTGTGGAGGGCGCAGCGTGCAGTGTTAACACCAGGGCAGCGCGGGATTGGCTGAATTCTTCCTGTTTACATCAACATCTGCTTGTCATTTTACTAACAGGCTCTCACAACTGGCTTTGTGTTGTGTGGTAATTTTAATGTGCTAAATGGCCAGCACTAGACAGCCAATTAGCAATGCTTTTTACCAGTTCTTTAGCCAGGTTTACCACTACATCGAGCACAAATACAATTGAGCTACCTTTAAAATTTATATTATTGCAATAGTAATTTTACCAATGTGCAAAATCAGAATATAAAACATAAAAATACTACACATAAAACATTTCTGTGCTAAATATTACACAAAAATGCAGCATAGACTGTTACTGAAGGACTGACATATTGTGAATATTGTCGTTGGGATGATCCAGATATATTATTTTTTTATTAGTATGCCAAAATCCTTGTTAAAACTTGGCTGTTTTCTATTGTGCAAAATGGCATTCTTTTGACACAACTTCAAATTCACTTTCATGGTGTAATTGAAAAAAGTGGACTATACAATTTACAATTTTTACAACTTAAAGGGTCTGTATTATGCCATTTTCTGATCATGTTATAATGTTTCCTCATCAAAAAAGTAACTAGAGTCTGTTCCACCTTGTGATGTCATTTGGTAATACAGGAAATGCTTCATTGTGTTTTAAACTCTGTGCATCTTCACTAGAATCATTTGGATGATTTCAGCCCTGGAATTGCCAATCTCGGATGAACTAAAGGTAAAAAGTCGCTGGTAGATTTAAAGTTTACAGCGCCAGGGTTACTCAAACATGTGTGAATAAAACAAAACGTAGCCCTGGGTATGTTATAACAGGATTATAATGTGGCCTCAAGCTCAAAAGAATGCATTGTGGGTAATATAGGACCTTTTTTAAGATCCTGTTCCCTTTTAGAAACAATATTCTAAAGGTTATTTACCGTAATTTCAGGACTATATGCCACTACTTTTTCTTGCACTTTGAGCCCTGCGTCTTATTTGTTTTGCAACACAGCAGATGCACAAGTGCAGAAAACGCCGCTGTCTATGCGGTGAACACACGGATATAGGGTTAAAATGAAGTTGCAGCGTTAGCGAGCGATGCTGTCAGCACTAAAACAGCTTATCGCCATGTGATAAAATAAGTGATGATGCTAAATAAACATTAATGAGGGGGATATGTCTTACCCGTGTGCGTTAAATGCAGCTGAGGCGTAAACGACGAGAAGAAACGTCTCAAACTTCACAAGTCGGACGTTCACAAATACCTGATCCATAACTTAGCCCTGCACACGGACAAAATTCAAGATTCGACAGCGTTTCTTTGTGCAGGAGACATGTGCAGTAGAGCGCAGGGAGCGACGGGGGGGATGTGCAGAGGAAGATGCTCGTTTGATTGTGTTTTGAAGAGTTATTTTGCTCTTCAATGCACACACCCTCCTCATGGAAAACACACGGAGAAATTCAGATGATGCAGCTTTTAAGTTAAAGGCGACTGATCTGTTGAAGAAGGACGTAAAGTAGTTGCACGTACTCTGCATCACAGTGAGACGATGGTGAGATGGTGACGACAGCAGCGCGAGTAACTGACTCATACAGACGACAAACACTTTCAGAGACAATAAAAGCAGATGGCCCGAACTTGAAAACATTCTTGAAGAAGTGGACACGTGCGGCTTATATTCAGGTGCGGCTTATATTCAGGTGCGGCTTATATTCAGGTGCGGCTTATATTCAGGTGCGGCTTATATTCAGGTGCGGCTTATATAGGTACAATTCTAAAATTTTGTCTAAATTTTGTTGATGCGGCTTATATTCAGGTGCACTTTATAGTTAGTTTAGTCCGGAAATATGTTATATCTTGGTTCTATATGTTTCTTGTGCTACACCTTTTCTTTTTCACTGCTATTCATTTGATTTACAGCTCTGCAAAACTTGGAAAGATTGTACAGATGAACAAAAAGACCTACACTAATGATGTAATGATATAAAAAGAAGTCAATACACACAATATCCCATAACTAAACATACATTTCCTCTTTATTTAACTTTCAGAATCTTGCTTTAAAGATCGTATTTTCCTCTTAATGAGTTTGTTTTCTTAAATGTTTCCTTGCACAGCCTGATAATTCCCACTACAAAACCGCTTTTAAAC
This sequence comes from Scartelaos histophorus, assembly GCA_000787155.1. NCBI lineage: Eukaryota > Metazoa > Chordata > Actinopteri > Gobiiformes > Gobiidae > Scartelaos > Scartelaos histophorus. Next base: position 21,553 of record KN521642.1, on the reverse strand, counting down.
AAATACTCCGTTTCATTTGATTTGAATCTGCCCTTAGGCTTCTCTTTTTTACAACTATTCCTTACAAATCACACTACTGTTTTACCCCCCTCATGTCAAAGCATCTCCGCCAATTTCTCCGGTAAAAGTGAGAAGTGTGTTAAGGCACTAAGACAGTCGTGGCCCTGGCTTGGCTCTCCCAGTGGGCGACCTCCGCTGATGTGTGTCGCACAGGAGCGCCTCTGCCTTCTCCGTCATTGTGGGAGTTGACTTATTGACCTGGTACAGTTCATTGAAGCTGGAGTGTTCGTTCTGAATGGCGGAGAGGCTTAGGCTGGGCTCCTGGCAGACTAAAGCAGGGTAAATAGTAGACCGAGGCGCGTCACCCATGGGAGAAATTCATAATGGATCAATTGTTACTCCGCCGTAATGAGCTGCAGATAGACTTCGAGGAAAACTTAGAATTAATTATGCGCAATTATTTTTCTGCACTTAGCAAAGGGAACAGCAAAGACGCCCCGAAGACTAAAAGACAAAATTTGTGCTAAATAAGGAGTCTCATTACCGGGACAAGTTTGCGTTTTATTTCTGCTTGTTTTTCTCTCTCTCCTTCAACTTTTCTTTGCTTCATACTGTGCACTATTCACATCATCCGCGCTATTTTTGAATGAAATAAAGACCGAAGGATCTGGCGCTTGTTTGTGCTGACTAATCATGTAACAGGTAGATGAACTCCTTCTCAAACAAGATCTTAATAATCTGATAGCGCCTCGGATTTGCTTTTCTAGATACATAAAGTACATTGACATTTGCTCAATCGAGACTCATTAGTTCACATACAAGCAGGGCGAAGTGTCTTGCACAGTGACAGTACAGTGCACTAGTTGGAGCAACATTGATCCTCTGATGTTTATAAGAACACTACTTTACTACATAGTGAATAGTGTTCATTTTGATTTTGAATTACATCTCCACTTAAAAGGCCTGTTTTAGTATCAGTGTATCAGTTTTCCCCATGAATTTGAGCAAAATTTGTACAGATATACCATATAAGCAGCTCTGGAGTTGCTTGCTAATCTAATTATAAAGTATTTTATTCTTCTATAATCAGGAACTGCACATTAGCTTGCTAGTTGCTGTTAGTTTTACTGTTATTGCAAAACTGAGAGTTGTGTAAAGCTCGTATAAAGTCATTGTACTGAATAATTGAGATGAATGCAAAAGGTAAATGAACAATAACTTTGTCTGCTGAAATTCAACATTTTTTTTAATCAAACCTATAAATCTTGTGTTTAATACTTCAGACATAACTGGAGTTAAACTAATCATATAATAATAATGTAAAAAATGAGTTAAAAATCCTATATTATGCAAAAATGATTATTGTGAGCGTTATAATGTTGTTACTTCATCAAAAACACACCTGGAGTTGTGTTTTGTTTCATTCATTTCATCATTTCCAAAGCTCAAAATGCTCTGTCCCACCTTGTAATGTCATGTAGTTGCAGGTTTTAAGTTAGCATCTATGTTTTACCTTTAATTCAGTCGAGTTTAGCAATTCCAGATCTGAAATAATCCAAATGATTCTTGTGAAAGTGCATGGCGTTTAACAATACAGTGGAGCACTTCCTGTATTATTACATGACATTACAAAGTGGAAGAACTCAGTTTAAATATGCAGGATTATTGTTTTTAATTTGTTAAATGAGGAAGCATTATAACACAGATCAGAGCATAAAACGGGCTCTTTAAACTAAACTTAAACCCCTAATATACACGGTTATTGATACTTTTAAAGCAGTGGTGTGTGATGCGTTGCGCCTTGGAGGTCCGACGCCATAAGCAGTCTACAGTCAGAAGAGAGGGAGCTGTTTTTAATGATCCCTGAAGAAGACAGCTATATTTACCATAATCCCGAGCCTGAAGAAGCATCCAGTCCTAATCACACCGCATATCTCCCCTCTCCGCCTCCGATACACATCACAGCCATTATAAAGCTCATAACGCAATGGGTTTAAAGATGATTGTCTCGAAGTGAAGGACTTAAATACACCGTAATCTGGGAAACTCGCCCTATTTGTGTTTTATATGAGACGCTGGAGCAATATAATGTGTGATTGGACTGTGAGCGGAGGGGATGACTGTCCAATTAGCTGAAAGATTAAAGGATCTTGGCAAACAAATCAAAAACTATAGCCAGCAAATCTACAATATGGCTGCATGCATTTTTAATATAATATAGTATTGATCAGAGGAAATTCCAGTTTTGTTCATTCTAATGATTGTCTTGAAGTTAAAAAAAAGACCAAATATACAAGATTTCACCCTCACAACTGTGGGTATTGTAGATTTTATTTATTTTTATTTTTTTACAGAGCTACATTTTCTTTCTATTTTTGAAATATTCTAGTACTTTTAAAAGTTAATTCAAGTAGAGCTATTTCCTCCCAATATTCTAAAGATATTTTACATTCACCAAAATTAGCAAGTTGTTTTTTCTGCCACATTGTGTCACTAAAATGAAAATCAAAAATCAAAAATCTTCCTTTTCTGAATATTATGACATTATTTGATTGTTATAAATTGCCAGTTAATACATTCGTGACTTAAAAAGCACAGTTTATTCATTGACCTTATATAAACTGTGTGTCTGTACATTTCCCTTACCTGCTTTGTGTCTCTTCTCTGTTTGATTAGCGCTTTTCTAATGAGCATAATTATATATGCCTGTAATTAGTACAGAGCCATACAAATGTGGTTTTTACTTCATCAAGATAATGAATGCTTTCCTGTTCTGTTTCATGCTCCCACTTTCATCTTGTTAACAAGATATGCCTTGTCACCGCTGTCCAGGAGCCGACCGCAGGTTACATGAGGAGACCCGAGCCTTGGACAGCTGAAAATCTGAGCTTCTGCACCCGATTTCTTCCAAATTTTGCCTACCCATACAGTACCCATATATTGTGTTGGCAGCTGCTGTGGAGCTCTGCGTGCTGTCTCCATCTAATTACTAAGTGTCTTGTTGTCTCATAATCAGGAAGCATGTGTTAGCATGCTAATTGTTGTCTGCTTTAGTGTGATGGCAAAATTCCCCTCTGATCTCTGAGAGTTGTGAAAAAAACTCATTGCTGTAAATAATTTAGATATTCAGAATGCCTGATTTTGGACCACAGCAAAAGGTCCTAGATTACACAAAACTGACTCCTGTGAGCTTTAAGACACATTAAAACTCATCAAAAACATACCTGAAGTTGTGTTTTGTTTCATTTACACATGTTTGAGTAACTCTTTGTCATTAGTCTGTCTTACATGTCCAAAGCAGAAAATGTGTGAATGAAATAAACCTCCAGGTCTGTTTGTGATGAGGAAACATTGCAACACACATCAGAAAATAGCGTCATATGAGCCCTTTAGCAGCTAATTCTATTCTATGATGCTGTTTCTCCTGTTTTCCCATATGCTCACATGCATTTACACCTAAATGGAAGTTCTTTTACATCACACTTATTGGGTGATAGTGGGTTCATACAAGCTGCAGAACACATCTCGTCCCAAAGGGCTGGGCTGTTGGTCCACCATATTGGCAGATCAACTGAATTAATCCCCTCTTTATTCTTAATCCCTTTCCTTATCATAAGATTATGAAAATCCAGCTCCCTCCCTCTCACATATTAAATTGCACCCATAATATTACTCCTGGCTTATAGAAAAGAGGCTAGAAGACAACACGACTTATAGATCAAGTTTGTTTGGTCTGGTACTTTCTAAAGCAGGACTACAGTGGGATGAATGCAGTGGGGCCAGACTCGCTGTGGAATTCAGTGTCTGACAATTTGAACTCGAATAAAGGGAAGTAAATATCGTTCAAACCGACAGTTATTATAAGGACGAGTTTTTAGTAGTCGACTGTGGAATATTTTTTGTCAAAGGAGACTGGGTTGATTGTTGGAAATACCAGGTGCCAGTGGTTCTTTATGCTCATTGCTGTTGTATCCTCAGGCCAGACATTTTACCTGCCACGACTGAGTTTGAATGTGTTGTGAGTGAGTGATTGGTGGTGTTACCTTTTATTTATTTGCATCTACAATTTGTTCATGTGTACTCATTATGGTGGCGTTGAAAGAAAACATGGTCAGCCACCCTTTGACACACAAGGGCGTATCAGCAATGTCATTTGGGTAATATATAGCCCACTTATTTTATGCTATATTGAGTCAGAACATCATGAATCATAGCAGCTCATACAGTCCATTTAAACCTGCTGTGTACCTTCTGAAGAGGACATGAGTGCAGTACAATCTGCTATTCACATTATGAAAAACAAGCATACTCATTTTTCTTAATATTCTGTGTTTTTTCAAGGGTTGTTGTATCCAGGCAAGAACATATACACAAAAACATATTTTAAGAATCTAAAATAGAAACAATATTGAAACTGGACACTCTTAATGCTGTATTCACACTTAAAGCAAAAAGGTAAAATCTAAAAGGTGATACTTTACTAAACTTGGACTAAACACAGATCTAAACCTAAACCAGGATGAAACCAGGACTAAACCAGTACTTAACCAGGACTAAACTAGGACTTAACCAGGACTTAACCAGGACTTAACCAGGACTTAACCAGGACTTAACCAGGACTTAACCAGGACTTAACCAGGACTTAACCAGGACTTAACCAGGACTTAACCAGGACTTAACCAGGACTTAACCAGGACTTAACCAGGACTTAACCAGGACTAAACCAGGTCTAAACAGGACTTAACCAGAATTTAACAGGACTTAACCAGGACGAAACCTGGACTTAATCAGGACTTAACCAGGTCTAAACCAGGTCTAAACCAGGACTAAACCAGGACTAAACCAGGACTTAAGGAATACCCAAGACCCTAAAATATCTAGTACTTAATATTGGTCTAATATTTCTCAATGCACTATGTCCTATGTCCTATGTATACAACTTTAAGGCCCTATAACTCATTTTTAAGGTCTTAAAATGTGAAAAACTGAACTAGTTAATTAAAAAAGCTATTCTTCACTTAGGTAATGCAATATAAAAGTCCTAATTATTCACCACAATGAGTTTAGTAGTGCATTTTCCAATCTTGAGAGACCACTGTGGGGTTTTGCTGCCACAGTAAAGCTTAACAACCAAATAAATAATAAATACAAAAAGAAAGAAACAAATGATAGAATAAAAATAATACAATAAATGAAATAGTTCACAATTTACATATTTTGACCTCAAGAGCTGACAAATATAGTTCAAATACAAATGGTACAGGCTCTTCAATCTGAAACTGACATACTAATCCAGCAGAAGACATTTTGGCCCAGTGACTTTTTCAGCTAATAGCTTGTCACTACAGTAGCAACATGGCCGCCCGTCAAAGCGCACGATAACCTGCTCCGTCACCTTTTTGTCTCACTCTAATTAGTTATTTGACGGAGCCCTTAACAATAACTTCGCTATCACCTTTCTTTTCTGTTACAACACAGACCGACTGCAAGAAATCCTGTCATCATTAGCACATTATTGGACTTTTTAAATGTCAGACGGCCACAGTGGGGACACCAGACCCGTGTGAAACAGCTTTTTTGCACAAATACAGGAAGTAGTTTGACCTGTTGGAAAGTCAAACCAGATATCACTATTAACCTTGTGGCTGGAAGTTGCATGCTGTTTATATTGGGTTGTGTTGCTTTTGCTGTATGCACAATGAGACAAGGAGAGAGAGGTGCACAGCGGAGGAATAAAACGAAGTGGAGTGCGCTCATAAATCAACTCAAGGTCCAAGCTTGTACCACAGGGTTGCCACGACGACTATTGCAATTTTATTCTCCCTCGACGGCGTTTCCTGACTTTTGACGATTCCATCTTGGCCGCTTTTAATCTCATCAACGAGTGTGGCGGGGGACGGGAGAGAGAGAAGGATGGAGAGAGGGATGGAGAGAGGGATGGAGACAGTGAGGTGAGGTGAGAGAGAGGAGAGGAGGGGAGGAAAAGAGGAAAAGGAGGGAGCGTGAGAGAAAAGCTAAACTGGAGGTTGTAAAGAAGCGAGAGAAGAGAAAAGAGGGAAGTTAAAGAAAGAGACAAAGGAGAGAGACTAAGGAAAAAGGAGGGAGGGAGACAGGCCAAGAAAAGAAAGAAAGAAGGTGAGATAGAGAGTGAAAGGAAAAAATAAAGTAGGGAGGACTGACAGAAAAAGAGAGAGTAAAAGAGAAAACAGAAGGAGACAGCGTGATACAGTCTGTTGTTATAGCTCATCAAACGGGACTTGATCCAAACTCTGCCCAGACCCTCATAGACCCGCACCGACCTACGGAGATCCTCACAGACAATCACAGACCCACAGAGACCCACAGAGACCCTCATAGGCCCACAGAGACCCTCACAGACCCACTGAGACCCTCACAGGCCCACAGAGACCCTCACAGACCCACACAGACTCTCACAGACCCTCACAGACCCTCACAGACCCTCACAGACCCTCACAGACCCTCACAGACCCTCACAGACCCTCACAGACCCTCACAGACCCTCACAGACCCTCACAGACCCTCACAGACCCTCACAGACCCTCACAGACCCTCACAGACCCTCACAGACCCTCACAGACCCTCACAGACCCTCACAGACCCTCACAGACCCTCACAGACCCTCACAGACCCTCACAGACCCTCACAGACCCTCACAGACCCATGTCAGACACACACACACACACACACACACACACACACACACACACACAGACCCACACACACAGACCCACACACACAGACCCACACACACAGACCCACACACACAGACCCACACACACAGACCCACACACACAGACCCACACACACAGACCCACACACACAGACCCACACACACAGACCCACACACACAGACCCACACACACAGACCCACACACACAGACCCACACACACAGACCCCCACACACAGACCCCCACACACACACAGACCCACACACACACACGCGCGCGCACACACAGACCCACACACACACACACACACACACACACACACACACACACACACACACACACACACACACACACACACACACACACTCATTCAGCCTGTGGGATTAAGCAGAGACATCACCTCCTCCACAACACAATAACACAGAGGAGAGATTATGTGAAGGGTCTGATCTGATTCAAGAGGATCGGGACAAGGACCACCCCAGCTCAGCGCCCGTGATGCGTTTAAGTGTCATGTGTGTGTGGGAATAGTGATTGTGACCATTGTATGCATTGATCACACTATTGCTGTAAAAATATCTTACCTGGACATAGCTGTAGTAGTTGTTTTCTTATTTATATTTATAGCTATATGAGCATAAGACTTGAATATAAAATCAATTAAATAAACAATCCGACAATTTCTATACTGTTGATAAATCATGCTGAGAAATGTCTCTATAGTAACAACTCAATAGAAACTTCATAAATATTTAAACTATTCCAAACCTGATTCACCCATAAACTGTGATACTGTTTGTGTTGGTATCACTCGGGTCATTGTGATGTCGTTTTTCAAAGGACCAATCAGAACTCAGCATTTGTAGCAGGTGGGATTAGTGCGTCTTTGATCACTAAACTGAGTTCACCGTTTCTGATCCACACGTGAAGAGACATTTAGCTCCTTTGAATCGTCACTCGCCGTAATGCAATATTCTTTAATGTGGCATTCGCAACAACAACTACAGAGCCATAGGAGGGCTGAGACTGATCTGTGTTGGAAAAGGTGGCTGATATTAAAAAAATGAAGATATATATAATTGATGCAAATTTTGAGACATTCAGATAAAAGATAAGCATGTAAAAAAAACCAAAAATGGTGGTAGCTGGTTGATTTAAAAAAAAAAAAAAAAAGACACCCTTATA
>KN521640.1:45355-57019 GCA_000787155.1 Scartelaos histophorus | reverse complement strand
GCTGAACCTTTCTCAGCAGGACTATGCTAACCGTATCGAGGAGTTAAACCAGTCCCTGAAAGAAGCTTGGGCCTCTGACCAGAAAGTCAAAGCTCTCAAAATAGTTATCCAGGTACATACAAATCTGCAATGTTCAACACAAAAATGGTCTGATATTTAGTTTGTTCAGTTGATACTGATATCTGATATTTGTCTTGCCTCTAGAGTTGCTAACTGATATTTGTGGATATTGATATTAAAACTGCAAAGCCCATGTTTATGTTAAAGGCTCTGTACCTAATTTGTCTTAAAAACTTGAAAAGGAATTTTCAGTTGTTCATAGTTATTTCAGTTATACACTTACCTTATGCAATCTGAGCATCCTTACTAATTTAGGAGCACTTTTCACAACTTTCAGAGTGGAGTTTCTGCTGTCACAGTAAAGCTAACAACTAGTATGCTAACACACACTCCCTGATTATTGGACAGTAAAACGCTTTATAATTATATTCAAGCAGCATACAGACAAGAGATGCTTATACATCTTTACTGCAACAAAAAAGTCAAATTTTGCTCAGATACATGGGAAAAATCGGGTCTGAGGGTTTTAACTTATGGTAAAGTTCACAATATTAGCAACATGTATTTATCTGAGATATAAAATAATGTGACTACAGCCATATTTTTTTTCTTGTTAGTCCATTTTTATGCTTTAGTCAACTGAAAAGAACAAATCTGATGTATTGAGAGAGACTGGGGCATCTTAAATAAATCTTCAATATGCTTCTGATACCAATATCCATGAAAACTTTTTTTTACTGATCACTGATAATGGAACCAAAATATCATATATCACTAATTTTTTCTTCTTTCAGTGTGCCAAGCTTCTCTCAGACACCTCGGTGATCCAGTTCTACCCAAGCAAGTTTGTTCTCATTACCGATATCATGGACACATTTGGTGAGTCAGCTTGTGTCACATTCTCATATCATTTTCACATACACTTTCTAATTGCATATTTGGGATATTTTAGGTCGACTGGTGTATGACAGAATCTGGAGCATGTGTTCAGAGCCACAGTCCTTATCAGGTCTGTATGCTGCAGTGTGTGTGGTTGTTTTTATTGTGTTTTTTACATACTAATGAGTGCATTGCCACTCTCTTCAGATAACTTTACGTGTGATGATGTTAATGACACTGCCAAAGAGACATGCCTAAACTGGTTCTTCAAAATTGCCTCCATCAGAGAACTGCTGCCCAGACTGTATCCTTCAAGTTTATTTTTAGAAATAACTTTTGTAATAAATCAACAAGTGTATAGGACAGCTTAGACAGCTGACATCATTATGATACCACAGGTATCATCCCACCAAACCAAGTAATAATTTGACAAATGTGAAAACCTGCCATATGCACTTTAACTAAAATGTTCTGACTCCTTGACGTTTATGCACAGATATGTGGAGGCTTCTATCCTCAAGTGCAATCGCTTTTTGAACAAAACGTACGTTGTGATTCCATAGCACTGTGGGAGTAGGGTCAAGGCAAAATATAAAATAGATTAAATAAATGAAATGTTTTCATCAAATATTCTTATTATATTTTACAGAGGTATCTCTACAACTCTGCCAAGACTGACAGCTATGGTCAGAGGCATTGGGGATCCTTTAGTGGCTGCATATGCGAGAGCCTATCTCTGTCGGGTAATGTACAGAATCCAGTCATGTACAAATTGGCAAACTGCATTATTCCCCTTCAGATCTTGTTCTTATTTTAGTCTCTTCATGAATGGTCTTTGTGAATTTTCTTGATTTTTATACATACATACATACATACATACATACATACATACATATATACATACACACACACACACACACACACACACACACACACACACACACACACACACACACACACACACACACACACACCTCATGTAGATGTCTCAGAATGTGAGCTTTCTATTGACCTCCTCTTGTACCTGTTGTGCTGTGTTTTCAGGTGGGCATGGAGGTGGCCCCTCAGCTCAAAGACACTCTGAACACAAACTTCTTTGACCTGCTGAGGACTTTCCGTCAGCTCAGTGGGGAGAGTGTGCAGAACCAGCTGGTGGTGCAGAGAGTGGAGATGCCCGAGTACCTTACCCTGTACTCACCGGCTATCAACTGGATCCTCCAGTGCATCGCATACAGGGCTCCAGAGGCATGTGCCTTATATCACTGGTTCATATTGTAAAAAATTGGAAAATGCCATATTTATTTTACAAAACTATATTATAACTTAACATAAAGATTTGCCATCTCATTGGTATGCATAGTCTGAGTTGTGACTGAGTTCAGACTGACTTACTGCACTAGTTTACTGCTTCATATTATATGGGAACACTTTAAAATGAGTATACTTTTAATAGCCCTAATTAAGCATGAGAAATTATTCATAATGAGCAAATAATTTATTACAAATGATTCAGGTTTAGTAACTACCTAAAAGCCACAATATGTAACTTTTTAGCGTAACATGCTACCTCCATTTCTTAATATCCATAACCCTAACCCCCTAATTAAAGAGTTAGTTATTAATTAATTAACTAATGAAGGTGTAGTTATTTCCAGTTATTGGTAGTTACAAAACATTATTTAAATATTTCTTTATCGTTCTTTTTTAGCCACTACTTATGGAGATGATGGAGAGGTGCAAGACTATGGGGAATAAGTAAGTACATTCACAAAATGCTACAACGAAGTTCTCTTCTTGCCTTCAATAATTAGGTTCGAACCCCTACAGGGTGTAGGGCCTATTGCTTTTTTATCTGTTATTTCTTCATATTTCTTATCTTATCCATTTCATGTCTCATTCTCATAGTGCCCTCTTGCTGAATTCCGTCATGAGAGCCTTCAGACCTGAATTTGTTGCTGCCCGGGCCACTGACTTCATCGGAATGATCAAAGAATGTGACGAGGCTGGCTTCCCCAAGGTCTGAGAAAGTCAGCAGTACACTTAAGCTGATACAAAAATCAATTCTTATCTATATTATTCATTTTATGTTTTTTGTAGCATTTGTTATTTGGTTCACTGGGACGCAGTTTGGCGAGTGCTGACCCTCCCGAACAGGAGAGATTGACCATTCTCAACGAGGCCTGGAAAGTCATCACTAAAGTCCGCAGCCCGAGGGTAACGCATGACTTATACCTGACTTATCTAACTAATACCAACGCAATAATACTCCTTAGATACTACATATGTGCTTCATTTAACTGCAGGACTACATCAGCTGTGCAGAGATCTGGGTGGAGTTTACCTGTCGACATTTCACAGTGAGTACAAGAAATCGACATCAGCAAATGATATTGAGAGTTAGGAAAACAACAATACGATGGGTCTAACTGCACAATTTTCAGAAAAAAAATAAAATAAATTTAAGGAAAGACTGAAATATGAACTGCACCACATGTTTATCTTATTTTCATAAAAATATCTAGTGTTTACAAAAGGACTCACAATATATAAATGAACTGAAATAAATAAATAGATTAATACAACATGTAGCGACTCATTATTTTATTTAGTGAAGTGAAGTGTATTTTATTTAGGGAGTGAATCCTTTTTAACCGTATAAATCCTAGTACTTTTACTGCTTTACCTAGTACTGTTTATGCAACAGCTATTTATACAGAATTTTGCCACAACCAACTTTCTATCTATCTATCTTTAGTCCATGAGAGCCCTATTGCATGAGTTCCATTACTGGGAAAAAAAAATTCAAACCTCAAGTGTCAATTTATTTTAGAAATCTTTGAAGAATTGGCTTTGAAATTTAAAGCTATATCTGTTTCAATATCACAATCTGTTTCTTCCCTTTCTTATATAGAATGTCAGTTCCAAGTTCTTTAGATTTTCACCTATTCAAATCTAATAAAATGTTACTAACTCTTTTGTGTCTCTTAGAAACGGGAGGTGAACACCGTTTTAGCAGATATGATCAAACACATGACTCCTGATCGAGCATTTGAAGATGCCTACCCTCAGCTGCAGTCTGTCATTGGGAAGATCCTCACCTACTTCCATGATTTCTCCATTCTTTTCTCCATGGTAAGTTAAATGAAAAAAAAAAAAAAAATACATGGGCAACAAGGGAATTCAACATGCCTTCTAATTTCGTATGTGTTGCAGGAACGTTTTCTTCCATTTCTAGACATGTTCCAGAAGGACAGTGTGAGAGTGGAGGTTTGCAGGTCCATCATGGAGGTTTTCATTAGGTATGTTCATAACATAACATACTATGCAAAAATCACAAAATGTGCAATCTCATGCGTCACTTTTTCCTCAGACACCAGGCAGAGCCCACGAGAGACCCAGTCATTCTCAATGCCATGCTACACATCTGCAAGACCATGCACGATTCGGTGAAGTAAGCTAACATCTTTAGTAATAATACCCAAAGTTACATTAGCATCGCCATGTCACTGCTTGTTCTGGTTTCACAACTATCACTAAAACTTTCCCCACAGACTATTACATTTCCTATATTACACAAAATTGACTCTTGCCAGCTTCAAACCATGTTAGAATGATGTTATCTCCTCAAAAAAAAAAATACCTGAAGTAGTTTTTGTTTAGTTTCATTTGCACATGTTTGCACATGCTTCATGTCATGAAGCTGCAACAATTATACATGACATGATTATTTTCAGTCCATAAAACACTGAAATAATACAATTAAAGAAATGGTTAACACATAGCAGCTTAGCCCAGAGCAAGCATTCAAAATGTGTAAATACTACATTTTTTTATCAGCAAGTTTGTGGGCAAAAATAAATGGGAAGTTTACTTACTTACTTAAACTTGTGGTATGTGGTCACTGGTCACACACAACAATCCATAACAGTACAGAGTGACATTTTTAAGTATTTTAAAGGCCCCATATTACTCTCATTTCTTATTTAAGTTATAATGTTGTTTCCTTATCAAAAACATACCTGGAGTTGTGTTTTGTTTTATTCACTCATGCTTAACAAACATGTCACAATCCCCACACATTTAGGCTTATCTCAGACAAAAAACACTCGAAAAACACATTTGTGATTTCATGTGGCAATACAGGAAGTGCTCCACTAGAATTATTTTTGATTAATTCAGCCCCGGAATTTCCTATCTTTATGTTTTGAAGGTCAATTTTGCGTAATGTAGGAATAATTTGAGATTCACTTTTTGGGTTAAATCACTTTATTTCTCTTTTTCACAGCGCGCTGACTCTTGAGGATGAAAAACGATCTCTATCTCTTCTAATTATTGGCTTCATTCGCATGGTAAACCTCTCTTATATCTAATAACTGTAACTGTTATCAGATCCATTCAAGGGAATAATTTTATTTACTTATCTCGGCCCACAGGTGTCATTTGGACGTGATTTCGAGCAACAGCTGAACTTCTGTGTCGAATCCAGATCTACATTTTGTAACTTGGAGCCTGTTCTGGTGCAGCTCATTCATGTCAGTACTATTGATTTCAAAAGGACCCCTATAGCTTTAGATTACAGCTGAAATACCTTCTTTCTAATTCATAAATAATTCCCTGAAAACTGCTGTGCATAAAATGCCAGAACACTTAGCCATGACTCCCATTCACACAAGCGACAGACTCTGAACATAACAAAAGAAATCAAGTGGTGATACTGGCAATTTTCTGGCTGATTCACACTTAAGCTTTCTCTGCGTTTTCTCTGTAATTTACCTTCGAAACTGCCTGATCTCAAATGCAGGGAAATTTAGCTCTGGTTTTGTTCACAGTAAGTAAAGTAAATTTCCCAGTCAGGTTATGATCAGGTGTGAATGGAGCTATAAATTAGGAAAACAGGTAAGAAATGAACAAAAGGTGAATATGTAGCTGTTAAACTGAAAACTTCTACTACATGGCATCACAAGGTGGAACAGAGCATTTTGAGCTTTTAGAGAAGTAGATTAATAATAATAAACTACTTAAACATGTGAACGCAACAAAACACAACTCCAAGTATGTTTTTGATTATAACATGGCTTCAAGCTCACAAGAGTCAATTTTCCATAATAAAGGACCTTTAAACACCTACTCCCTGCTTTTACAGTTTGGAAATTAGATCCTAATTCAAATGCATCCTAATTCTATTTTAGACGGTGAACCAGCTGGCCATGGAGACTAGGAGAGTGATGAGGGGAAATCATTCCAGAAAAACAGCGTCTTTTGTCCGGGTGAGCACAAAGAGTCTATTTTGGTGAAAGACATTTTAGTTTGACTGTGACTCATTCAGAGCTCGTGACTCCTACCTCTGCTCTTCCTCCAGGCCTGTGCGGCGTATAGCTTCATCACCATCCCGTCTCTGAGCAGCATCTTCAGCCGTCTCAGCCTCTACCTGCTGTCCGGGCAAGTCGCTTTGGCCAACCAGTGTCTGTCCCAAGGTACATACAGGGACACTATGCAGTTAATCTGGTAGTGGTTACTGATACTGGTTGTGGGACATTAACTAGGCTATGTTAAAGCTCACTATGTAACTTTTCTGATAGAAGATTCCCCACCTGTTGCTCTCTGTGGATATGCTATTGCATTGCCTGGAATGTGACACAGTATGGTCTATATTGTGGTTATATGATTGTATGTGGTGTTATTGCAAAAAAAAAAAAGAATTCTTCAGTAAATTGGCTTGTTGCCTCCAACAGATCTGACTTGTAATATCTTAAATTATTAATCCATAGGGAAATACAAGTTTGATACCATACTGTGGAACATGAGAGGTAAAATAAATAACATAATGAAGATAAACTGATCGTGCACCTTTAAATTAATCAACAAAATCAAAACAAAAGCATCAATAGTGTATGTCTTATCACTTATACAGTCCTCAACATAATTTACTAATTTATGTTTGAAGCTGATGCGTTCCTCAAGGCAGCAGTGAGCATACTCCCAGAGGTCCCTCGTTCTATAAGTATCGAGGGCAAACTCCGCTCTTCTGAAAGCTTCCTGTTGGATTTCATCAACAACTTCCTGTCCACTTTGCTAGTTGTCCCGGTAACACAGACCATTCCTTAATGCTATTTCAAGATAAAGCACAATATACCAGAATGTGTATTATAAAATGCATAATTCTCAGGACCACCCGGAGCATGGGGTTCTATATTTGGTGCGTGGCCTTCTCAACATGGTCCAGGATTACACGTGGGAGGACAACAGCGATGCTAAAGTGCGAGTCTACATCAGTGCTCTGCCCCTATTGGCCGCCATGAGCCAGGAAACCTATCTCTACTCTATTCCAAAAAGTAAGCACTTATTTCACCGTGACCAAGGCAAAATTTTGACCTTTTAACCACTCAAAAGATATATTTTAATTTACAGTTGTTAATTGCTATGGTAACAATTCAGTTTTTTATTACTGTGAAAGATCAGATGGATGCACTTGGAAAGACATGTCCCCATTTATATTTTTACTATGTCAAATGATTAAAGGCATATATGTATTAAAAAGTCACTGCTGCAGCACTATTTTGATCTTCCCTGTCAGCACAAATAAACAAAAGTGAAATTATATTTTCACATTCAGAAAGTTGTGCCATTATTCAGCCACAAACATGTGACTGTTGTAAGTTGAAAGAGCGTAAAGCCATGAGATGAAAATGGCAAGGTTGTAGAGCTTATCTCAAACAAATAATGAGTTATATAGACCCATGAACTCCATTCTGGACAAATTCACATTCCAGTAAAAGTATAAAATGTATTTATGATATAACCTATTTGATATTGAGAGAAAAATGATCTAAACCTCTTGTTTTATATTACTGTTGCAGTGGATTCTAATGAAACACTATACGGTGGGGACCCCAAATTCCTCTCAGAGATCAACAAACTGTGTGAAACTCTGATTGGGCAGGTCCTAGACCATTTAAAGGTGCTTGGTCGAGAAGAGGTAATGAATTCAGATATTATACAGTGAATTTAAAATAAAATCAAAATAAGGAGGAGACTTTTCTTTCTTTCAGCAGACCGCTCGACGTCAGGGAGCTCTGGCCTTCTCCCTGTTTGGAGTCCTGATTGCCCACGGCGACCTCCGAAATAACAAGCTCAGTCAGCTGGCTGTAAACCTGTGGAACCTTAGCCACAAACATGGATACTGTGACACCCGCTTCTCTGTAAGCTCACATAAACTGTACTATTGGTTTTGTTTTGTTTTAGTAAGTGTTATTATCTAGATTTATGTTCATTGACTCTCTAAAGGTCCTATATTACACAAAATTCACTTGTGAGCTTTAAGCCATGTTAACAGAATACTGTTAGCTCCTAAAAATATCTGTAATGGTTTTGTTTCATTGAAGAAACATTATAACATAGATCAGAAAATGGTGGAATATGGGCCCTTCAGAGTTGCTTTATGATATTGCTTTGCCCAAAATGCTCCACAGTAAAGCATTAAACTAATCCGTCTTGCATTTATTATATTATAGGTGTTTCTGTTGCTCAAAAATACATAGAAAAATGCACTCTTACTTTGAGTGGGCTCACCTCTCCACAGATGTGACATGTAGTTCCACCAAATAAATTTTATATCATACTGTGAAACGACAGGAAAGTTACAAAAAGCACGTTTAATCTGAAATTTTAACAGGACTGTCTGTAGTACCTCATTTGTAATACATAAGATTTCTTTTAGTCCTTTTACTATAACAGATTTCTTCCTTCAGGTTCGGACTTTGGAGCACTTGAAGCATCAGGCACAGCAGCCGGACATGTCCCACCTGTCTGACACAGTCCAGAGGCTAGCACTGCAGTCACGCACTTAAGACACTCATGTACTCAATGTAAATACAAGTTTAAATGCCTTAATGTTGTATTCAACTTTCTATATTTTAGTGGGAAGTTTTTATCAGCTAGTCAGTTATTTGATTACTTGAATAGCATATCGAGGAGTGTGGGCTGACACATGTCCAAGTGTACTGAGATTGGCTACAGTCTGATAACTGAATGAAATAATGAACAAATGCTGCCTTGTATGTTCCACTAATCTTAAATATTTTGTCATTTAATTTTCATTTACTGATGGAAAAATGTAATGTTTTCAGTAGGCTGCTGATATTCTGTGTCATTGTTAAAATAATTGGTCAATCAGATAAGGCCTTACACAAAAAGAATTACAATCACAACTGAACTTGGGTTGCCAGTGCTTTAACGTGCATATAAAGGACACACATTTCTCCGCGTATGGACAGACCATGCCTCATGTGAGAGTTCAGAACTTCCAAAATTCAGAGGCTGCAGTAGCACTGATTCATGACTGGCTGGCAGTGCTGGTGTTTAGGTAGTGACCATCCAGATCAGAGAGAGTCTTTTTAGGTTTAAATCAAATGAATTCCAGCACTGGAACTGGCAACCCAAACGAGAGCCTCCTGCACCACCAATTCTGCTTTCTGATTGGATCATCATCTTGAGAACCAAAACGCAAGAATAAATCTGCTATCTGTTATCAGTGAAAGCTATATTTGATTGTATCTTGAGTCACAGATAAGTTATGTTTATAAAATTTTAAAGAAACAATATGTATGAGACTCTTTCAACTCACAACAAATCTCTGGCATACCCCTTTTCTCCATTTGAATAAAACATCTGCTGCTTTGAAATTTGTCAGTACTTCAAAAAACATACATCTTTTAAACACATCAAAATGAAATAAAAAACATAATTTTAAGACATTCTCAAACTCTTCTCATTTATTTACTGAATTAGTGAATCATTGCAAAGGCAAACAGTCCCCTTAACCTCAAAAGAAATAAATTTCAGTAACGAGGGCTGCGATGTTTGGTCACACACCTACTTCACACATCCAAGATGATGAACACAACTTTATGCCTTTTCTGTCACATTTTTTGCATTCAAGAATTAAAGAAAAAGAAAGAAATGAGAAATCTTTGGAGAACTGACAGACATCAATGTAACATTTCCCTTTAAATTGAGGATCATATTGTAAGAGTACTGTAAGTAGGTATATTTCAACACTGTTAGGAGTTAAAATTACATTCTAATTTAGATCCGAAAATTTTGTAAATAGGATACGGCAAGATCTCAAACGTCAGATTAAATATTAAAATGTACCAATTTTGTCCAACACCCTTTGTATTAGTAATTATTTCTTACTCAATTATGTTCAATATTACATTTTGCACACTTTTGAGCTACAGTAGCCACAAAGCCAGCAGTTGAAAATTAAAGGGCCTATATTACACAATTTTTAATCTATGCCGTTTTCCCCTCATCATAAACATACATGGGATTTGTGTTTAAATCACACATATTTAGCACACAAATCCTGCTCATTTAGGCCAAGTTCTTTTTTCAAACTGAAAACACTCTGTTCCACCTTGAAGTGTCATTAAGTTTTGATACAGAAATGTGCCTTTGTGTTTTCCATACATGTCACTAGAATAATTTTTCTAATTTTGCCCTAAATTTGCCCAATTTTGAAGTTATAGCTATTGTTTTAGCCTCATTCAAACTTCAAGCTTCACTCCTGAAGATATTGGTGATTTTTTTGATTTTCTTGAGCACTGAAGAGTAAAGCACTCCAACTGATGTTAAAAATAGCTGGTAACATTAAAAATATCAATGACCTCACAAGATGGAATACAGCATTTAAAGTGAAAGAATTCACACATGAATTGAATGAAACACCTACAGGTATGTTTCTGAAGAGGAAAAATCATTATAACATGCCTAAAAGTTCACATGAGTCAGCTTTGCGTAATACAGAGCCTTTAAAAGAAAAGTCTATGAAAAAAGGAAAAGAATACAAAGCAAGAAGTCCTTTTATAACATGCAGAAGTCCAATTCACTCCAATGACAACAGCGCTTCACAGTGCCCACATCAGCCCTGACTTGTTTAAATAGACTGGACATAGACAGGCATCTACAGGCAACAATCAGCAACTTAAAACTAAGTGCTACATTTAATCACTTCTCAGCTGTAAAAAAAAGACCCAACAAACTAGACCCAATCTTTGAAATAAACTGCAGAGACATTTACAGACATGGTTACGAGGCTGACATTACTACTTGCTATCATGGTAGGTAGAAAAGTGGATGAAAAGAAATGCAAAAGTTCGGTTATAACTTATGCTATATCAAAGAAGTGCTTCCTAGTTTAAGTACTACTGAAATTAAACAAGAGTGTCCAACAGCACCTTCAGCACACGGCGGAATGATGTTGCTCATGTGGCTGTGGGTTAAACCATATACAAGTATCGCCAAAGTAACGCTGTCATCACGCTAAGCTCTTCGACTCCTCTGGTGGGTGCAGCCTCAGGTCAGCAAAACTCCTGGTTTAAATCCAAAAGTGGAGCTGCCAGAGCAGAAAGCAGGCTCACACTGAACACAACAACAGAATGGCCGTATAGCTTGGTGTAGTCCAGGCAGTGCTCTGATGGACATTGGGACCAGATTGTAGTTGGGATTGGGGAGCAGATGGTGAAGACGTTGAGAAGTGGAGTAGCCTGTCTGTATGCGCGAGCCTCAGCCTGGGCCCACATGTTCTAGAGGTAAAACAGAGGCACAAGTCCCCGACTCATTTATGTCTATTTGTTCTTGTAGTTCTGGGCTGTGGTCTCAGTCCAACTCTATGGGGCTACTGTCTTCCTGTGCTTCTTCAGCCACATCATCCTCCTCTCCAGA
>KN521640.1:25835-40443 GCA_000787155.1 Scartelaos histophorus | reverse complement strand
CTACTTCTCTACTTCTGTATATTTGCACAGACGTCTGTCTAGTTGTGTGTGTGTGTGTGTGTGTGTGTGTGTGTGTGTGTGTGTGTGTGTGTGTGTGTGTGTGTGTGTGTGGATATTGATCACATTATCACTGATGAAGACTAATCAGTGTTGTAGTGCATTAGTATGTCCACTAGATGGAGGCAAAGTCTACTCGGAGGCGTGTCCGCCTGGAGTGGACCATGATGGTCTGTACATGGTACATGCTTGCATGCTGTGGCTGCTGTATGACAACATAATATTCACATAGAGATTAGACAAAACTTCCTCGCGTTTGAGTCCATTCCGTCAAAGTGTGAATCCATTAGGCCTTTTGTTTAGACTAGAGTAACAACCTCAGTAAACGTGTGTGACTGCAGAGGATCTGTTGGTGCTTCCCACGCAGAGGAGGGTTTTCCGGCTAAAGTTTCCTTTGTGATTCGGATGTAACAGCGTGATACCTGCATACACAAGGCTGAAGAGGGCACCATGAATAGTAAGCCTGTCTACACACATTTATGTACCAATCGTTAACTTTAGGGAGCACAACGATTGTATAACCTAACATTAAGAAGCGAACAGTTCGTCTTCAGGTTAGCGGCGGTATTGCTAACGACGATGCTAACAGATCCTGGCTAGCCAGCCTACTTATGCAGTGTTAAGTGTCAGAAACACAAGAGATGGTAAACATATTAAGGTCAATGGTAGCGGTATGAGGTAGTTCTAATATGACTATGGACACTCTCAAGTTGCTTTGTGTCTATAACTAAATAATCTCTTCTCATTCTGAGTTGTGTTTAGTATTCG
Organism: Scartelaos histophorus; assembly: GCA_000787155.1. Classification (NCBI taxonomy): domain Eukaryota; kingdom Metazoa; phylum Chordata; class Actinopteri; order Gobiiformes; family Gobiidae; genus Scartelaos; species Scartelaos histophorus. The sequence continues at coordinate 39,618 of KN521640.1, read as the reverse complement.
GGTTTGGTCCCCTTTCCCACCCAGACACGCTAACAATAGCTTAGCATTTCGGAGTGTTTTGGACAGTGACAGCTGTGAGCTAGAGCTCCATGACATCTGTGGATGGGCCTTGCTACACGAACTTGTCAGCTCTGTTTTGTATCTCCTAAAACCTTTTCTACGCCTTCTAAAGCATGTTCAGGGCTGCGTAACGCGTCGTGTTTTGGGGTATTTGATCTTAATCCACACGGATTCTAGACCTCGTGCAGTAAAAATGAGAGCCCGATATCGGGTTGTGCTTGTATTTGACTATGTTATCTTTTGTTTTGGCAGAACTACTCAAAGTTGTTTTATGCTGAAATGGGAAAACGCCCCTGCAACAAGATTTAAAAACACGGGTAAGTTGTTACAGTGAGTGTCCCAAAACAACATTTGAAATGAAGATTGTAAAGTCTGTATCCACTCCCCCATCGCTTGAATAAGATGAGGCATATTATTATTACATTAGGTGTTGTGTGTGGGATAAAGACCTGCCTGTGAGGGCCTGGGGCTGTGCAGCCCTCTCACCTGTAGCATTTCATAGATATCTGAAGGCTAATGTGGGTGTGTGGGAAAGGAATGCTGGAGAACTGTTAATTGTTGTTCCTGTAATGCATGTCTGTGCATCTGCCTTTTGAAAATGTTTTCAGCAATACTTGTTAGTATGTATTTATGACTTTCATCATCCTGTTTATAGGCCACATTGTGACCATTCAAAAGACAATATATATTAAATTGTTAATTTCCATGGCAGTCATGAATAAAGGCTATTATACATTTACTTAGAAGAATATTTCTGTTACAGGGTATAAAATTCATCACACTATTACGTTATTAAGGTCATCATGCATATCTAGGCCCCTGCCTGAATCCCTTTTCTGCCCGAGTTGCTATTGTAGGTCAATTAAATCACCAGACTAAACCAGTAAACATGCTCTGACCTGCTGTAGTACAGTTTGAATGACATAATTGCTAGCATGATTATATCCTTCTCACTGATTCCCAAAGCACAGTATAAAGCCAGAGTAATGTGGTTATTTACTAAACATGTTTGTGGCAACGTTTGAAGATAAATGGCATCTCAGAAAACACTATCTCATTGTTTCCAAGCCCTCTGTGGTGTAATGTCCGTATCCCTAGCAGAACCCCACAGCTGGAGAACACATATTTGCAGAGTGCGCGAAACAGAGGCCGACAAACCACTCAGCAAAGCCCATGCCTTTCTAAACATCCATCACTGATTTGCTGCCAAGTTAGAAGCCTGCATAGTGCACTGTGAGCGATCATAAAATGTGTTCCGTCGGGCCCTTTGTAGACTTACTTGATAGACTTTGTGGGGATTAGAGGAACACAAACCTGCTCACATTAAAAACAATTTTAGTCAGCTTGTTCAGTTATTAAGTTAGCGTTGCCTAAGGGGTATAAACGAAGTAAATGATTGTGACATTAGCTGAAGATCATTTTCTGTGCATTGCTAGAGAATGTATTAGGAATGTATAGAATTGAGGTTTCATTCATGGCTCTAAATGCACCCATTGTTACTTGGTGTGGCAGTAGCTCAGTTGGTAAGAACGTTTGTCCACTGATCTGGTGGCTGGTGATTTGAACCCCACTCTAGGTATAAACATTATTGGTGAGCAGTCAGATCCACTGAGCCACAGGTTGGCTAGTGTGATGAATGCTGTTGTTGTGTCGTTGGGCAAGACACTTAACCTACCTGTCTGAGTACACTGGTGTGTGAATAGGTGAGTGGTGCCTTGATTTAAAGCGCTTTGAGTGCCTTGAAGATGGAAAAGTGCTTTATTAAAATTTGACCATTTACTATTTACTTAGGCCAGATCATTGACTTGTAGACCAAATATTTGTTTACAGAAGTGGCAAAGCAAGTTGACCCTGTTCTTTAAGTTCCCCCAGAAGGGACAACATGCATTCAGAAAAATGTCATCAAATTAAAGCCACTTAAATGTTGATCATCGGTGATAGAGAGACTGAAAGTCTGTGTTGTGGCAGCCCCACAATGCCAGCTCAGCCATTGTTATCTTTGCCTGTAATGTATAGGGGTGGGCAGAAATATTGATACATTATATTGTTTACAGTGACGATTTAGCAGCCCATGATATCAATACTGTATCGATATATTGGCAAGAATATTTTTGGGTATATTTTACTAAATTAAAATATACCAAAAAATATTTTACTAAATTATTTTGTTACAGATCCACAGTTTTGTTGCTTGTTTAGAGGAAGAAAAGTCATTTATGCAACACCTTTGACATTTTCTCTGTTTGGATGATTAAAATGTGTGTGTTTTATATTCACTTTTCACAAGAAGTGGTTTAACAAAAACCTTTTGTATCACAGCCATCTTTTTTTTTTAAAATTGAACCGTATCGAGTATCATATTGTGATCTGTGTATTAAGGTATCTATCATATCGCCAACTTCTTAATGATACCCAGCTCCAATGAGGTATTATACTGCCTATAACAGAAGCATAGCCAGACTTGACTGGACTCGTAAGTGATATTATTCTCTGAACTAGTGCGTTATTACAAGTTGAATACCAGTTGATACAAAAACGAATGTCAAAACTAGTTACACATTTGAACAAGTATCGATGCTGAAAGCCACGTGAAGACCACGTGATGATTATTTTGTGTAAAAAATTGCATTCTGTTGTCTTTCAAAAGGCAAGTTTTATTATAAATGTGGTATTAAAATCGGCATTGAGTATAGAATCTATTCTTGGTATCCAAACTGAGTATGAGATTTCAGTATTGTGACAACACTTATTCTTCTGAAACTAACAATATAACCTTCAAGTTAATGTGCAAATTCTACTCAGGTATAGCAACTAACCTAAAATCATTGCAACTCTAAAGAACTGAGATACATATTTGAGTTTTTTCCTAATCAGATGATGTGCCTTGCTTTGATGTGGTGACCTTTGCAGCATTAATCAGTCACTTTAGCTCATTTTCCAGCCCAGAGGACATCTGGCCAGCCGCCATGTGAATTATATGCAGTAGACAGACATGCACAAACACATCTTACACTCCCTAATTTAACTCTTTTTGATGCCAACTTGTTAAATATTGGGAAATACCACAGCTTTAAATAGTGAAAGTCAGAATATTTGTAAAGCAGCAGCCACGGCAACTGTACTTAAAGTTCAAACATGCAAATTCTTTTCTAATGGCTGATTTAATCCGCTAGTCTCCAGCCTTACATTCTTCTACAGTCCTGTTGTGTGTGTGTGCGTGTGTGTGTGCGTATGTATGTATGTGATTGAGAAATACACTGACAGAGGCATAAAATGGTAATAGAGCACCCTGACAGACAAAAAAACCTTGCTAAGTGATTGTTATTCTGTCCCTTTTGTAAAGATCCTTCATGTTGTTATTATAACTTTATATATTTATCTTTGCCGCAGGTCTGTCTGTCTGTCACCATGGCAATGGTGGATCCACAGAAGGGTTCTGTTAGGATGGAAATCACCGGGACCCCAGGGTCAGCCCCAAGTCCACAGAGTGAAGCGGTGACCAATGAAATGCAGGAGTTAACCCTTCAGCCTGCCCCCAAACTGCCCCCCATAAAGGAACGCAAAAACGGTAGGACTTTTGAATATCTATAGTCTTTTGTTGACTTTGAAAGAAACACATCTATGGTTTGTTTGTTTTGGAGAATGACACTAAACTAACCAGTGTATTTCTTTTTCAAAAGTAATTCTGGTTTTATCTCCAGAGGGTGGTGCTTTGCCGGCCTTTTCGAGATTCTTTTAGTGTTTGTGTATATCGGGTGAATATTTGATTCTAAGCTTGCTTACTATTTTTTGCTGAAGTGGACCATCTCCAGCATAAATGGATGCTAGCTGTGGCCCTGTCGCATAAGTGTGGATATAAAGTGAAAAGCTGAAAAGCCACCAGCCAAAAGTGAATAGATGACCTTGTCTGATTGTTGTCTCTTTGTCTGCTGTATCTGTTCAGTGCCTGCATACAGTGATAGAAGAAGCTGTTATTGTTGTTGTGTCTGACCTGCTGTTAGAGTAGATTAGACTATGGCCCTCTGCAGAGCACTGTCTGCACATCCAGCCTACATGCTCACTACTGTGAGGATTTAAACTCTGAGGAGGTCTGGAAGAGGCTTAGATCACACAGGGGACGTGGCACGCTTTCCTCTCACTTAGAAAAAAGATGGAGACCTTGACTTTATGTATTTGGCTTTTTGCTTTATTCAGCCAAAGGAACTTAATTAGTGCTAATAAAATTAGAATGTGATATGCTTATGATTCATTCTTTTTATTCAAGGTAGACAATGTCACTCAAACAGATTTTAAAATGACTATGCAGTGCGCCTGTACCTATATAGTGATTGGAATAGATGATATAACTGCACCATGCTGTTGTTTAGACATCAGCACATTTTATCATTCAGTGTAATTCCAGGTAAATGAGCATAATGAGCCACAGAGAACATAAAAATATTTGCTTTTAATAATTAGCCTTTGAATATATTGTTTGATGTGAAGTAAAGCAGAGGTTAAATCATTATGCCATTACTCAATACCTGCCGTGCAGTTTGTTTTGCTCCCTGAGAGCGGCAGCAGCGTGTGGCAGGCGCATTTCAACATCTGTCTTTAAGAGCCCAGTGTTTTAATGGAGCTTCCTGTGTTTGTGTTTTATGGGACAATGACATAACTCAAAGTATCACTTAGTATGTACTTTTTATATACTGGAAATAAGTATCATTACAGTGTGCACTATAATAACTTTCCATTCCATTCCAAGTAGTGCTCACTTTTTGCAGTTTGCAGTTGGCTGCTAAGTTATCAGAGGTTGTGCCATCATAAACACACCTTACGCACCATATGTTATCAAGACTGCTTCACACCGGCCATTGTTCCTAACCGGTGTTTCCTCTTGTTTTTGCTGAACTCACAATGAAGTAAGGGGGTGATTTAATGTGAGACTAACTATGGTAAAGAAGGGCTTGACAGGTTTAATGATTTGTAGTTAATTGGAAAACAGTAGCTTAATGTGGGCATTTGTCGCTGAATCTGCAGCGACTAGTTGGGTAACCATTAGATACAACAAGCAGGCTACAGACTGAGCGTATGAGGTCTTGCCAACAAATTAACCTTTTACATCACTTGTTGATGTAGTGGGGTAATTATGGCAAACATGGCAACCAGCAGCAAATTGATAAAAAAAAGCGCCTTTTCAATTTGTAAATGTTACTTGCCATGTAAATGCTACTTGCCTTCTTAATCCAATTCTAATTAATGATCACAATGATAAAATGGTGAAAAAACATGTTCTTCAAGGCAGATACTACTCATTATCCAATTCAAAACTATTTTTAGAATTACATTGCTGACTTGGCTTGAATAGATTCTTGTATACAAATTTAAAGTTACTATGTTAGTGTGCATGTGGGTACTTGTGCATTTGTACCTTCCATAATCACAAAGGGAAACTCAAACTAAGTCTCTGACAGCCTGGGGCCACCACTCCCAACAGGCCCTCTCTTTACAAAACTTTTACCCAGCCGAAGACATGTTGCTGCAGGCACTGCTGCTTTAGCATGCCTCACAACACTAGCCAAATGTGGCTGCCTCTGCCTTTGCTTACATTACTCTATGTGACAGAGACAGAATGACCACATAATGGCACTTATCGAAGTTTAACATCAGTCACCTTGTTATGCAATATGTTTATGATGGAGTGGCTTCCTCTGTGCTAGCTTGAACTGCAAAGCCATTGTGTATATACAGGGCACCAGCATGTTTTCCAGATAGGAGATTAAAGGCAGATGTCAACATGTCTTTTTCCACACAAAGATGAAGAATTTATCAACAAAGTGGCAATGGCACTGTGATATTAGCCCTGTGCAAACTTGGAAGGTGGAGTTTGGGCTGCACTAGAAGGAGGAAGAGTCCGAGCAGAGAAGGGGGAGGTCGTGTCTGTAATGGCAGGATTGCATAACTTCCCAGAGGAGCAGAAGGAAAAGCGAGGGAAAATGAAAAGCCACGGGTGTGTTCAAACTGCAGTGAAACTTGCTTTGACTTTTGAATGAGACAAACTTAAGCCAGTGTGCTGCTCTGAAGGTTTATCTGGTAGACCTTGTTTGGCCTCACTGTTGTGACAGTCAGGGCCTGGGACCTGCACCGCCCTCTGAACTGCTGGGGCGTGCACGCACTTGTACACAGACAGCTCCACGGGTAGGGAATGTGAGGTACAACCTGTGGACTGCCTGCTGCTGTTGGTGAGAGGAGGTGGCTGCTGGATAGTTCTTCAGAAGTGCTTGATGATGGAATAGACTTTGGAACAGCATGGTGCAAAGGGATATGACTATCTACTCAGGTAAAGTTGGTAGTTCTTTTCAACTCGGCATGCACTGTCACTGTGCTGTGTCTTAAACGTGTGTATTTTGACTCCAGGCAACGTTAAAGAACTTTCATCAAGCATAGCCTAAAATGTTGTCAGGTTTGTCAGTTTATGTTACTAGTCTGTATTTGGAAGTAGTTGACAGTAAAAAATTATTATATGGTTGCTGCTTATACAAAGAAATTTTGCAATCACAATTGAAACATAATGCATTTTACATCTCAAGATCAAAATTGTAAAACGGTAAACAATATTACAGTTTGAGAAACTGTAGTATTTATCATTGTACCAAAAGTCCTTTAGCTTATTTATTTATTGTCAATAACGTTACTTGTCAAATTTCTATGGTATTAAGCGTTTTCAATCAGCACAACCCTGTATCCACCCAATGGAAGACTTGCTTTACTGAAAAACTTGAATGTGTAGAAGGTGGATTTTGAGACCCTCCTCCTTCTATGAGAGGAAGTGACCCATTCAATTTTTATTTGGGACAGATTGTTCCAGACTATGGCATGGACTCCTCTGGCTCCTCTGGCCTGTATAATTGATAATACTCTAATGCACATCTGAGTCTGGAGGCAGTCTGCACGTTTTAATCCATCTTATTAATGCAGCTGCAGTGAGTGCTCCGAGAATACAAATGTTGGCATGCGTCAGACAATGCGGGTTTACTAAAACATCCAGTGACTCCTTAGTTTGGCCTTGCAGGTGATACAATGATACAACCTTATAAATTTGGCTTGTAAAATTCTACCTGCAACAAAAAGTCCTCTTCATCTTCTACTTCATATTACAGTATGTCGAGGAGATGGCAACAGTGGTAGGAAAACTGCAGCCTACATTGAGAATAAACACCTGCAAATCTAATCATGTAAATGCTTTTGTCCAACATCACAATAATTTACAGACACGTATAGTCTGCATGCAGAACTACTCAAGGCTAGCAGCGATCCAGGGAGCTCCATGCTGCTCTTATGTAACATGTTGGGAGGCAGCCAACAGCAGAGGCCCTGTAGCCCTCAGAGTAGGAGGGAGAACAGAGGTGGAAGAATGGGATGGAGGGATGACAAATGGCAGAGGAGAGCAGAAATTGAGTGAGTAATGGTAAGAAAGATTGTTGAAAGAGTTAAAGTGGGCTGTGTTATGAACTCAACCAAACACAATCCAGCTGTAAGTCTCCCTATAATGACGACTGCACCTTAGATTTATGGACTTTTACATAATAATGCATTCCATATAATCAACTGGAGAAACACTATAAATCTGACTGCTAATGAAAATGGTATGCCATTCATCTTTAATTTTTTTTAAGTAATAGGAGAACTTTACATCTTATTGTGCCTGTGAAGCCAGAGCCATAGACAGTTCACAGAATGCATAAACATAACAAAGCATAAACATAAACGGGCACATCCTGGAAGTACAGAATGTTAAAATGCCCTTGCCAATGTTTCGAAACTCTGTGTAGCAAACATATTCCTGAAGATAAAATGTTTTAGAAGCCGGTTAGGTTTGATTCATCAAGTAATACTTCACACAACCTAATATTGGATCGAAGCTCTCCAAACTATTTGCAAAACATGTTTTCTGTATTGGAAAAACATTGATTGCTACATTAGCTGATGCACAAAACGAACCAAAAGGCAATGCTTTTTCTTATTAAGTCTTACATTAGAGTTAAGTTGATTTTTGTTTTGTCTTTGTTTTTATTTTGAACCAGTTCGACTAGTAAATGAAGGCATGTGCATTTTTTACTTTAATTTCTTACATATTGTGCCATATTATCGCAGTACAAAACAGTTATCAAATATTACATCTTTTCCTCAAACTGTGCAGCCCCAGATTTCAATTGTTTACATTGAACATACTCAATAATCACCACTTTAATTTCATGTTAGTTAGGTTGTAATCAGGTTGGATGACATCACCTCCAGCTCCCAAGAATTCAAACCAACCATTAACATCACTTGGACATCCATTGCATAATCATTTCTTTAATTACACCTTGTGCTTTTAACAATATGCTCAATGCTGCACCCCTTGTTTTTTTCTTTTGTATTTTCTTTTTTGTTTTGCCGGTTCGGTAAACATCTAAAAATCCTCTCCATGCAGCGCCCCACGCACACCCACAACCAGATCGTGACTCACAGTTGCACATGGACATCCACACCTCGCACTTCTGTCACAACAATGAGATCTCGGTACATGCATTTACTAGCCTTTTCGCTCGCCACTCTGCACCATTGGCAAATCACGCACAGCCAGGTATTTGTACAAGCATGGGCATCCTTTCTGGGCAGAGATTGTGAGGTAAGAGTGCTCAGATACGTACCCCGAAGCTAGAGAAAAGACTTCACAATCGCAATGTTCTCTCGTAGCAGCAGGAACACTCTCACACCCACAGGTACATGCCCACTCATGTTGCCAGAGCTCTTTAAACGCTCACTCACTTGTCAAATCATTTGCAGCAAACCATACCTGAAGCTGTATTTTCAAGCTTTATTAGTCAAATTGAGTAGATGTAAAAGCCCAGTCCAGTCAAATTGGCATGCATTCATGACAAGTAGGTTTTTACATTGTGTGGACTTTATAGGTCCACTATGTAGTTTTTGGTGGAGATGGTCATGCTTTGTCTGAAATGTTCCACAGTATGGCATTACAAGTATCTACACTTTTTCAGTTAGTCATTTTTATTGCTCAGAAATACCTTGAAAAACATATATTCTTAGTGGTACCATAACAGCCTTAAAACCTTAAAAGTTACAGCTAAGTAATACCTGCTTTGTACTTACAATCAAATTTTTCTTTCTTGCTGCTTTTATTTTTTAAAGATATTTATCAGTCTGTTCTGTTTTAATGGCAGAACACAGTATTCCTTTCTTTAATGTGTCTATTTCAACATTTTAACAATTCAAAACTGCAACAAAACCCAATATGTATTTTGACAAGGAAAGTTCAACAACCGTACTAGTTATCTCATTCTACAGCCCTATATTCTAAATATTTTCAAGCGTTCCTGTTTGTCCTCATAGTTAACACATCGCCCATTGTCACAAGTTCAAACCTGTTGCACATTCAGATCCCTTGTTGTTGAACTTCCCTGGCCACTTGTCGTACCTATGAATAATGGATACACTATTAGCCGTGATCTCACCTCTAACTACATGTGAGGCAGTGACACGGTAACAGTCCAGACTCCATGATATTCATTCCATTTCAATATCAAAAGAATATCTAATACCTTCTTTTCTTACAAACATTGCAATTCTACTATTTGCGATTTGTATTTTAATAATGCTATTCTTTTCAAAGTTCACATTTTAAGCACATCCAGAAGAATTGAAGAAATACTAAAATATGAACTTGTACACAAAGAACATTTAGAACATACGTAAACAGATATAAACTATACGAGAAATGATGATACTTCAAAAACTGAAAAACAAAAATTGTGATTTCAGAAGAGAGTAATTTTCCGGCCCCGTTGTATAGGGAAAAGCTTATAGATGGATTGAGATAAGAACACATAGTTAGAGTTCATCCCATGACAGTGATAGGGACAGATAGCATCGACGGTGTCACCAGACTCCAGTAGCCTGTTGCACAAGTTTGCCACTCTCACTGAAGCTAACAGCCCATGCCTACTATGAGCTCATTGTCACGCCAGAGCAGAACACAGCTGTCGCACTCATGGCTGGCCCACGCCTCTTACACATCTTTGTCTCCTTCACGTAAACAGTTATCAACACATGTACGGCCACTAACTATTTACATGCATAGTTAAGCCACACTCTGCTAGATGTGTTTTCACTGAGGCTAGTTTGAGTCTGTGTCTCCAGTAGGCTTGTCTAAAGTATGAACATTTGAGTTTTCCTGAACAGTTTCCTGAACTTTATTAGAACTAGTATAATATCTCATGGCAACATAAAGAAAGTACTAGTGTTTTATGTATGAAAATTTACATTCTATTATTTAAAAAAGGAGCATGGTATCATAATTGGTTAATTAAATCAAGAGTTAATTTCTGAATATTTGTTAAGATTGAAGGTTGGCAGTTTTTTCCCTAATAACATTCTTTGCAATTTGATAATGATACTAATAAACTATAAACTACCAATAAAACTACTCAAATTTCAATATACCATGCAGCTGTAGACTATGCAAATGTGTTGATCATGGAGCAACTTGATAAATTGCCTTGGCCAGTGGTTTACATATTTAGTGCCACCCATCCTTTTTATTAGATTCCAGATTGTTATCAACTCCTCAGTGTTAACTAAATTATAGTCCTTGTATCAACTAGAAACAACTTGCAAGGCAAACAGAAGCTAATGTCTACCAGAAATCAGAGTACACTGTTAGGAAAAGATGGGTATGCTCACTTCTTGGAAAAGGCAACTTGGAAAAAAACAGTTGTTCATTGTTGCTGCTGTGCTCTTTCTATTGTGGCTAAGAAATGTATAGATTGAAGGGTCATGTTTCAAATTTTGTTTAAAAAGCTAATCTGGCAAAAAAATTATCAGTCAAATTTCTTTGTAAAGTTGTTGCTAATGATTGTGTTGGTGTTTATGTTGCCTTTTATTGCGTCTTTGTTGCCTGACCCCAAATTGCTGTAACTGCAGTCTGCCTCAGAGCCTGTTGTACTGAAACTGTGAAATTTAATCTACCCATGAAGAGAACAGAAAGCTGTGTTTCCTGCATAAGTGGGGCATGAGGTTAGGGGGTTCGACAAAATCTTTTTCAGATGTACAGTTATGTAACAGTCTGCAACCATCAGCACTGGCCCAGGACACCCCACTTGGCCAGCTGTCCTTGAAGGAAATCTCATTTTCCCAGATGCTCACAACTGCCACCTGGAAAAGGCGGCATTATTCCTTCAGCACATCCATAGATGCTGCTCTGTTCACAATAGCATCTCCGTTGTGGACTAGTCATCAAGATTAAATGACGGGGTGAATGCTGCTCAGTGACTTCCCGACAATGACCCTTTGACCTTCCATAGGAGTCTTTTATTACTCCCCACAGTGCTCTTTTTAGTTGCCTGCAAACTAATTTAGTAGCATGCAGATGGTTTTAATTACTTTCAGAGGCAGCCAGCGCAGACGTTGCATACAAGCAGACAGACTGCATACTGTATCTTTATGGGTCTTCCTAGACTTTTCTAATAAGTCGACTCCAGCAGTGCAGGAGTAGGTCAGTCGGGGATTTACTCCTATCCCAGAACAACTTGTGCAACTTGCTTGTCTGCAGAGTGTATTGATGCAGTGAGTTTACTTTTCCTGGTACAAACAGGGCACAGTGAGCACTGAACTATAGCAGTACTATTTACTATCTACTGCAATGCTGCGTTTCTTATGCTTACCTCATGTTCCTCTGCACAGCCCAACAGTAATAACAGAAGTAACAATAAATGGGCTCAAATATACTACCAAAAATGTAACAACCCAGCAATTATCCAAACGGTAGGTCTGCAGGATTGATCACAATCAAATCAAAATCGCAACAAAATATACTGTTTTGCGCATAAACTGCTAACGCTGTAGATTGCGATTCTTATATTTATTTGTCAGTTCTTTTTCTCATCTTTTTGTCAATTCTTCTGTGTGAACTTTGAACAGAATTATTAAAACAAATCACAATACACAAATTGCAATTAGACATTTTACACAAACCACGTAGCCCTCATTGAAAAGTTGTTGATGTATCATATCACACCACAACAAAACCCAACAATCCCTATATGTATGAGGTCAGGTTTTATCAGAGTGACACAACATTTAGAAGTCTGTATCCTTATGTCAGTGTTGAGTCAGAGCCAAAAGCAAATAGTGCCGGTGAATTCCACCGCACCCGCTGCATACTGCTGGTTGTGGGGGGTACCAGGAAGTGAAGGCAATGTAGCACCTTCTGTTTTTCAAGCTGGAATGTTAATGGCTGCCATGACCTCAAAGCTTGTGTTTTGGCCTGGTGCTTTTCCATTCAAGGTAGTTACTAGGGGTGTAATGGTACACAAAAATCTCAGTTCGGTCATGGTTCGGTTCATTTTCGGTACAGTTTGAGAACAAAATGCAAAACCATTTGCCTGTTGTTTATTTGTGTGTTTATTAAAACAACAATTTGTTTTAACATTATACAAATTGTAAAATAAAAAAAAACAAAGTGCTCCTTGGTAATACTAATAAGTTAAATAAAATTTTCCCAAATAAGCAACAAATGTATGAAATATTATAAAAATGAATTCCTTGTAAACAAAACTTTTCAAAAAGTAAAGAAAGCAAGACCCATTCCTACTTCATAAGAACATAAGAACTTTTTACACTGTAAAAACAAATTTTTACAGATTATTAATTAAAATCTTTTGCATAAATAAACTCAGCTTTACAACATATAACCCACATAAGAACTACATCAGCCCATCAGCCATATTATAATGTATTTAATGCAGCTTTGCTCACATTAGTTTACGTTTTACAGGAACAAAACTTAAAACCGCATGGCTAATTTGCATAAATTATAAGCCCTGAAAAAAACACAGCTCTCTTCTTTCTTTTTCTTTTTTGATGCTTCTGTGGGACTAAAGGACACTCAGACTCAGTGGATTATTCGTGTTCTTTCTGTGGCAGAGGGAAGTGCTGCTCATGGTGAGTCTGTTCTGTGCATATATCACGTTGGAAAAGCCGATCCTCCGTGTAGCTGTACATGTAAGAATGTAAATTCACATAAATTGCATGAACATACTCGTGCACAGGCCTGTACCGAACCGAACATCCCGTACCGAAACTGTTTGGTACGAATAAACGTACAGTTACACCCCTAGTAGTTACTGTTAATGAATTACGTTTGGCAGGCCTTCACTCTTCAAATTTTGGTAACATTTTCTTAACCAAACATGTAATTTGTCAGTAAAAGAAATTTGAAACTGACAATTGTTCAGGAGAGTGTAGCAGCAGAATGGAGCAGGGTAATTGTTTTGGGCCAGTCCTTTCCCTAGGCTATACATTTTGTACTTCACCCTGATACACAGTGAGACAGAACTTGAAAATATTTAGACTAGAAATCATTTAGAATAAGAAGTTTGAGATCATACTTGAAGTTACGCCAAATGTACTAGATTAATAATGGCTCCTGTCCCTATAGCAGCATCCTGGGTACAGTGACCTTTTGAGGGAGATTTCCAAACATTTACACACAGGAAATGTTCAAGGTTGCCATATGGAAAAGAACACAGAACACTAATTTCCTGACTTCTTGGATCAAGATGTATTTTTTATTTTAACTCTCCTAATGTTTTGCGGATCTCTAAAGCCAGATAAGGGTGTCCAAGGCTAGATGACTTCACTGGAATGTTCTGAAAGTCAAAACTCCTTTTTTCTTTCTAAA